>SSNU01000173.1:0-180279 GCA_012064415.1 Gyrodactylus bullatarudis | reverse complement strand
TCACTGACTTTCTCAGTGAGTTTGGGTAATAAGGGCTTATTAGCTAGATTCACTAAAGATACACTGATTACCAACATACACTAGTGAATTACCAACACTCACTGATTTCCCAAACTCACGGTAACATATATATACCAAGAGTGGATTTTAATGAGACGCTACAGTTGTCACCAGATCCATTTCTTGTGACCCATTTTTTAAAAAAACCTCTGAGAGAACCAATCAAATCCAATCAAATTTTCAACAAAGATATTCATTAATATAAAATTCTCTACACATTCCATGTCTTAGTTCATTAATTGATGATGATTTGTAAAAATGAGAGCAAATTTCAAGATTTTCCAAAATGCAAAAAATCTGAACCCTGTTTTATTTTATCTAAAATTCAAACACATGTGAAAAAATCAAATTTCATGTTCTGAATAATCTCAAAATAACAATTTTCTCAGACAGTAAAGTGTTGTCATTGGTAATTATGAAATTTTTAGATCTTGACGGACTTTGCTAGGAAAATAGTTATGCTATTGTAGTTTACTTTAAGCATTCAACAATCTAATAAAATCGTTTCCCCACCTTGCAAAAATGTTCGCGGGGTTGGATTTTCGAGATACTTTAACAAAATTACCCAATGAGTGTAAATACGGTTCATCAGCAGCAAAAATATTATCAAGTTAGCTAAGGGAATGTTAATTTCAGATTTTTTAATGTTTCACTTCATTCTTACACTGAAGAAAACTTTGTTCATTGTGAAATCTAACTTGGTATCTTTTCACACCTAGATGTCAGAATTTGGATAAGCAAGTCAGATAATATTCAATTCCCGATGCCAGATGCTAGGACTCGTTAGTACACCATAGCCAAGATTCGAACCCGGATCTTCAATATCTGTTACCATGAGTTGACTCTCTTTACACTTGTTTATCCGAATTCTGACATCCAAGTGTATGAAGACCAGTAATAGAGATGTAACAAATTTTTCAACCTATTTTAAACACCTACTCAAATGATAATACTATGAATATTATTCTATATAAGATCAAGTATCAAAATGCTTGTCGGTGATAATATTCAAGTGATAAGGCCAGACTTTTTACTACGTTTTCACTAAAATTTGGAATATCTTTTTTGCTCAAGGGTTTTTTTCAATGAAAATAGTAATAGAATCATGTTAAATTTTTTCCCCACTATATAACTGGGCAATGCACGTTTATGCATGGGATTACAAACGAATTTTCAGTTATTTTAGATCTCACACGTCATTATTATCAAAATTATAAGTGGAAATTTGATTTAAAAAAAGGTCAAAATTCGTTAGATCTCTCTGACCAGTAATAACCAGTGAGCACACTTTACTAGCAGGTTAAATGTCAAATTTCCTTTTTTTCAAGACAAATCGGAATTATTATGACTTTAAGCATCTTATCAACTGAAGACCGAAACGTCTGGGAAAGCCTCCCACACTGTATTATGGGTCAAAACTAACTTTTAACGTTTGCAGATTACTCTCGAGTTCGTTGAGCTTTTTCTTTTCAGTTTCTTGTGCCAGAGATAATTGTTCCTTCTCTTGTATTAATTGTTCATGTCGGTTTTTCAGCTCCTCAATTTCCTTAATGTGATGCTCTTCAAGTTCTTGGCGTTGGGCAATTCGATATCTCTTGAAATCATCCAGCTCTTTCTCACTTACAGAGATTGCATGGCGTATTGACTCAACTTGGTTAGTCAAATCTTTTATTGTCATTTCTTTGCGTTGTAATGGGGTTAGATAGGGCCCATCGGTTAGATCGTTCTTATCCATAACCCCAGTCATTGACTCATGAACCTTTTCGAGTCTCTTTAAACTTGATTTGTTATGCTTAAAAGTTTCATCTATATACAAATACAACATTAAATATCTCAAAATATTCTACCAGTTACTAAATTTACAAAAGTATGCAAAAATTTGATTTGGCGCTCAAATTTTTGATTCTCTAATGTTTATGTTGTTTACATTATATTTGTTTTAATGAATGGAGCGCGGAATCAAATCATTGAAAAGTATTTTCTTTCATGAATACAATGAGCCCTAGCCAAATCTAATAATGATCTAAAATGTAATGCTATTGAATTTAAAGCTGAAAAAACTCATTTTCTATGCACAGAATTAGATTTGTCTCAATTCTTATGCTCATATATGGGAAATTTAATCTTTTTGTACAGCTGAATAATCAGTCTGGTGTAAACGAGGGTGGGATTGAATTAAATTTGTAAAAATATATTTTGCAAGAGACATAACGAAAGGGAGAGAAATGAGAGCTATAGAAGAAAAGGGGATCGAGAAAGCTTGAAATTCAATTTATTCTATGATCATCTTTTTTCTGTATATTTTCAATCATTTTGTTAGAATCTCTCCTCCATCACTTGATCTTCTATAGAGAATGAGAATTTATTTATTTTTTTCTCCAAACCAGCTAGAGAAAGGGAGGATAATTTTCTTCTATGAGAAGATTATTTACTAAATCAATCAATATAATCTTGACGTTGCTTATCAAAAATGTTAGAGTTCATTTCAGCAATTTGCATATATTTGAATTCATCTCTAAGATACTTTTCAGTTGAGAATCTCCAATTCCATTTTGTAAATTACGCCAAATTCAATCAAAAAAATATTATCATCAATTTAAACAAATCAATGGAACCTTGAAAAATAATTGGACTAAATTTGGCTCCGAAATGTCTTTTTATGTCTCTGTGTTAAGATAAAATATAAAAAATTTAATAAAAGTATTTAAGTATAGAACGTTTTCAAATTTGTTGGTATACCTACTTGAACTCTCTTAATTTTCAACATTGCGAATTTATTGATAAATATATTTTAAAAGGTTTTCTATCTGATTTTTCTCATTATTTTCTTTGTCTTATCATATACAATACAAGTCCATTAATTTCATATTAACAATACCCATAGGAAGAATAGAACGGAATTATCCTCTCTCTACTTAATCAAGTATATATATTTCCTATGTATTTCCTTTTGTGTGGGAGTGTTTACTTACTCGAGAATTTAGGGAGAGGATTTGCCTTGTACTCTTTCTCCTGATGTTGATAGCCGATTGATGTGCAAACAGATCGAACTGGATGCAATGTCACGTCAGATTTCCCTTTGATATAATCTTTCACATGACTCTGAGATTCCTAAATACATGTTATTAGTTAAAATAAGTAAGTTAAGTTGATTGATATAAAGTTGGGAATCTATGATTTTTACAGAAACCTCGATGTTCTCATCAAGAATTCGAATATGTTGAAGATTTTTTGGAATCCTGCCCACTTTTACCATTTGAAGAAAAAATATTATTTTTATGAAAAATATGACCATTTTTCAAATTAAAATTTTGAGCCAAAATCCCATTTTTTCGAACTGTTAACCGAAAATTTTTATCGATTTGAAAGTTGGAGGGTTTTTTCAAGATCAGGATTAGACAAGAAAATCAACTCAACTGAATCTTATCTGATGCATAGCCTTATTATCGTTTGGGAGCTGAAATTCGATTTTTTGATCATTTTCACTACTTGAAATTTTTCACTACGAATTTTTGATGAAAAATTGAGATTCCTGTAAAAATCATAGATTCCCAACTTCATATCAACCAACGTATTTTGATTGAGGAAACCTCAGGAAGGTATGAAAATCATTAAGAAATCTTAAGATGATGATTTTTTTGAATCAAAGACATTAATCCTTGCAATAAGAAAAATTTGCATTATCTCAATAGTCTTTTGATTGGTTAGTGACTGGAGTGTTTGAGAACGTTGAAAGATTGATGCTACGTATTCAAATGAGTGTTTTCAAGAAAAGCTCTATCTAAAGGGCCATAGATGGAATTCCGTTACCTGAATATCGAGAATGCTAGAGAAGATTGTGCGTAAGAAACTGATTGTAGATAGAGTTTTAAACAGATTTCATAACTTCCTTCAACAAAGAATTCTTATTAAGGATATTTTAAAAATACCTTTTTGAACTGGAAAAGGAATATTTTTACGGTCAAGGTTGAAAAGACATTTTTATCTGACAATAAGCAAACTATAGAAATTATTTTGCGTCTACGAAAATCGATCCTAGAAAAAATCAAATGTTCACAACTGTAAAGCAAAGGATGAGACCGCCAATGTATCTTAGAATCGTCTAAACATCCTTGTTTATATGTTTTAAATCTTTTTATTTTATTTAAGTAAACAACTAAAGGGGAAACCCTATGGAATTATCTCGTCTTCAAAAGATATTTCCATGTTCTTATTTCAATTGTAAGCGTTAATGACAAGGGATTGAGAATAAAATATCAAGAGCTTCACCCTTCTTCCCATTTAGTCGACATTAACTTGACAGTAAAGAATTTCTATTACAAGGATTTACATAACAAAATACAAGCGAATATCCTTGTAAAGGAAGACTAAACCATGATCTTTAAATACATTTTTTAAAGCTGAAAGCTAAATCTTTGATCGAAATCTGACCAAATTCAAAGTGAATCGAATTCTAAAATAGTGTTTAAGAGTTATTCGATAAGAACTGAAAACACGACTTGCACGACGTTGCCTTTCTTTACAGAAGGACATAGATCTTCTAGAGCTATTCAACATCACTATTTTTTTCGAATCCTAGGTTTTAAGATAAATAGATATTTGAAATCAGCAAAATATTCTCTACCAAACTGGACAATATTATATTAGAATCTTTTCATGGTATTATTATTGGGATTATCTTTGGTAATTTTTATGCTGATATCATTTCTCTATCAGATTAGATAACTTGACCAGAGTGTGTGTTTGGATTGATGAAATATATACTGTATTTGGAGTAGACCAGGAATGAAATAAGAAATAAATACTCATCTAATGCATTAATATCTATCAATTAGAGTGTGTTTGAGTGGTTTGATTGACATTCTTTGGATTAAAACATAATCATTAGATAGATACAGAAAGGTATTCAATGTATGGATGTGAGTAGGAAGACGAACTCATCTGCTTCGGCATACAATTATTGATACTTTTAAGGATTAATTATTCATACCAAACTCTCAATATATATTCATCAATCAAAATATAGTTATTGATTTAACACAAACCATCCGAAAAGAAGTTGAAGATTTATTTTCACACAATTCATTGATGATGAATTCAATGAAATTGTGAAACAATCCCATTGAAATAATCAACTCATTCAAACCAAAAACTTGTGCTTGGGATAAAGGATAAAACCTACTTAACCCTTGCTGACTATTTCAAGAGAAAAAACTAATCCAAGCCTGAAAATAATCAATTGATAAACATACGCATGCTACTGCTTGCCCTAAATTTTCTTTTTCAAATGTAATTTCAGAGAGAACAAAATGCTTTTACACATTATCAAATGTCAATGTATTTATTTAGGGAAACTTTGATTGTAGCATTTAATGAATTCAAGAAATTCCTGTATTGATTCTATGTAGTTGAGAGAATTAAAAAAAAGAAATTAGAAAACATGGCTGTATTATCACGTCTGGAAGTCTAGAATGATTCCCTAACATTATTTGACATTTATCCTATGAAAGGAAAAGAATCAACCATCCTCTAAAATTTGATGAAATTTCAATCTCTTGGTTCAATATTGAAACTCTGGCCTATCCCTTTCGAAATTTGTAAAAATCGGTTGTCCTTTGAACTCAGTTTAGGCCTTTACCGTAAAATAATTTGGTAATTTTCCTCTCAGAAGAAGAAAAAGTCAGGAAAAAGATTGAGCTAGAATTGCTTAACGGTTCTTAATTTAGCATGAATCATTAAACTAATAAAAAACGTTTTTCGATCAAAAAACAAAACATTAAAGAAGCATGAAAAGATATTTTGAAGTGAAATTTGGTAGGATAATGTAAGATCGCGGTTTTGTTGCAATTGTGAAAGATTTCGTCCAAACTATAAACTATTTAAACCACGCGTCAAAGATACACATTGTGTTAAGTTCAATATCTAGCAAGCCGATCTACTTATTTTATTAAATTTTTATTTTAAATAAAGAAACATTGACATTTTAAACATAATTCTTTTGATACATTGAAGGGAATAGGGGACAAAACCCATTTTATCATGATGGAAAAATATATATATGCCTCCCTTCTCTTGTAGTATTCATCAAGAGAGGAGTAGTTGAATGCATTTTCATGATTCTCTCATGATTTATGCAGTCTTTCCATTATTCTAATGCTTAGATATATCTCCCTGGAATCTCTGAGTGCACGATTTTATTGCTATCTATTTCTAGGCAATCAATGATGAAATTTTCTTCTCCCATATTATTAGTAGGAAATTGTGAATTATCTTTTCTTTTTCTAACAATACTTTTGAGCAGTAGGAGCTGTTTGGACTTCAAATTAAACTTTTATTGATCCAGAATTTTCCCAAACTAATAGAGTTACAAAAGTTCGAAAATATTGAAAAATGTCCATCGGCACCCAAAGGGTTAAAGTTGAATATTGAAAAATTCGATGATTGGCAAGGTATTATTCTGGGTCCTTAGTATTTACTAAGCTAAGATCGAATTTCTTAATGCCTGCAATGAAAAAAAATATCAAATTGCAGTATGTCAGAATAATTCCACCATGCTTTGCTGAATTGAACTTTTTTATTTCAATAATTTAGAATTTAAACAAAATTAATTTCATTCAAGTTCATCCTAGTCCAGTTACTACTATAGGAGCATCCGTAGTGTGACATGAAAAATCATAATACACAAAGAATTAGTAAAATTTAAAAAAAAATCAGGAAGCAGAAAAATACACCACACTTCTTTAACAAATAGCAACAGTGAAAAAAAGCTCAGATAGACCAGAGTAGTTGAGGGTTCTTGCAAAGAGACCCCTAAAAGTTCTGGCCAGTTCTGATGAGATCTCAAAGAGATGGGCTAAAATTCTGAAAATCCCTTCTAATTTGTTGCTTTAGATTCGATTTCTGGGCTTCTTCCATTAGATTGTTCTACGTCTTGTTCAGAGAGACACAACAGAGCTATCAAATCCTTGATGCAAAAGTGATATTGTTTTCAAGATAGAGCAACATTCTACAGACAAGGTAATTAGAAACTTTCATTGATTCATAATCAATAAATAAAAATAAAACCCTTCAGTATTTAGTGTTGTGTAAATGTCTCTCTTTGATAACTGGATAACAAATCCATCGATAAAAAACAATTAAACGTACTATTTTTATTCGTTTTTCAGACAATTCTGTTATTTCTATCAAATAATAAACTGTATTCCAAGTAAATAAGATCCTCACTCCCTCTCTTCATTGAGTTTATTTATCCAATTTACCTGAAATTTCCCAATAAAATATTCATAAAGACTGTACACTGTACACAGAATCAAAAGTTTTGTCTATTTGCTGGGATGTTAGAATGAGTTATTGTTATTAATGAGAGAAGAAAATTTTTTTACATCCGGATGTGCAAAGCTCAGTTTCAAGGGAATTTTTCAACGTAAAAATTTTCCTATTAAACCATGTATTCTAAAGTTTGCTTAGATACCCCGAATCGCAATTGAAAAAGCCAATTTTTTGAATTAGCGCTAACTATTTTCAATGAATTATTTTACTACAATCGATTAAAATCTATATTTTGAGCCGTTTGAATGCAATTTCAAACTGAAATAGGTTCGTAAGATATTTTTAATCAGGACTGTCTATTCTAGTAAAAAATTCCGATCAATTTGGGATATGTTGAAGATGTTTGGGAAAATGGGATTTTGAGGTATCAGAAAATTAAAAATTTCAGAATATAAATTTCATAAATGGCATTTTCTAAGTTAGATCTAACAGATTCACATTGCAGCCTGAACATTGTTCGGAAAAAAATATTTGACTTGCCCTACTGTATATATACTATTGATTTAAAGTTTTTTGTGAAAAATAGAAAGTAAACTTTCGCACGATAAATTCAGTATTTCCTATAATATCAACACCACGAAAAATGTTCTCAGAATTTTTCAAAAGATTTTTTTCTCAATAAAGAAGAGATAAATTTTCCTAGGTACAACGCTGGGATTCGAAAGAATTGTAGTACTCCTTTCAGAAATAATAACCATTTTTAGTGTCTTTTAAATAGAATTATATGATTTGAACCACTTCGTATATCTGACACATGAAACTAATGAAAAGCTTTTCTAAACCTAATTGACATGAAAATGAGAATTTACTTTTTTTACAAAAAATTTAATATTTTTCTTCGAAAAGTCAAGAAAAGAATTATTCTTCTAACTAATAAGCTAATGAGTTGTGGAAATAAAAAAAAATTTTGAAAACAATCAATCTGACCAAAAATTAGGCCGTTTTTCGAATTTCGAAAATGCATCAAATTTCCACTTTTTCAACTTTTGAGCTCAAAACTTTTATCGATTTCAAAGATTCGAAACAGTTAAATGCAGATATTCGCGATCAACATTAGACAAAGAATTTGAATTTTTCAATAATTTTTTTTAATTTCCGAAGCTTAATGCCTCATTTTATTATGGAATTCCAAAATAAATTTTTTCCTGACTTTTTGGAGGAAAATATTGAATTTTCATCTTGATGTCAACTAGCATTAGAATGGATTTTTGGCAAATTTATTGGTTTTAGAATTTTGAGTTCTTTACTCGATAGATTTCTTGGCAGTATCAACCATTGAGCGATGAGATTTTATAAAACTTAAAAAAAAACTTTTCCCCCTTTTGGACATGAGTTTTATGGTTTTTTATTCAATCAAACTTATCCTCGATATGATCAACGATCACTCATTCGAGAAATTAAATATCAAGTAAACTTTTTAAACTAGAATGCATCTCAATGAGCAAGAGAGAAAGATCACACTCACTTGAAGAAAAACTTGGAAATAATTCACTTTGATAGAGTGAATATTAATATTCGTCTTTCCAATCACTGTCTATGCATTAAATTAAATAAAAAGTTCAAACAGACCTCTTAAAAGAGAGGAATGATTCTTCCAAGTGATGTTTTAGATATTAAATACTTGACCAACGAAATAAAACAGTAAACTTTCAGTCACTATCGTCTGGGGTCGAAATAAATAAAATTCTTGAGTACTTTAATGAATTCTAGTGTTAGTAAAACTTGATTCTATTGAAATAGTCAAGTACTCTGGATTAAAATTGAATAAAAGTTGGAACCAATCAGATAAATCTGTGAAAAAAATTTTTAGAAAATTGGGATTCATCGAAAAAGCACTGGCTCACCTGAAGATCTGCATTCCGCAAGCAGGCATCAGAAATTTCAATAGCCTTGCGACAATTTTCGATTGTTCTGATGATGGAATTCCTTTTTGAACGAACGACCGGTATTTTCGAGATTAATTCAGCACTTTTCCGATTCTCTTGTTCCTTAGTTTCAGTCATCTTGATTATAACGAGAGTTATTTTATAATTGTAAAAGTTCCATATACACAATAAGAAGAGATCAATAACCCTTTTTACCCGTATAATCAGAGATTTTCTAGCGTCCTCATTGGACAAATGATTTAAACTGAATAGATTTTTATTTACATTGGATAGTGATTGATTTTTTTGAGAATTATAAATTGGTGTATCTTCCTCAGACTTTAGGGAATTCCGAAAATCTTTATTTTTAATTTTTTTACCATACTATAAGTTGGTTGATATGAAGTTGGGAATCTATGATTTTTACAGAAATCTCGATTTTTTTCATCAAAAATTCGAAATTTATGAAGATTTTTTGGAATCCTACCCATGTGCCGCACAATTACCAATTAAAGAAATTAAAATTCTGAAAAAAAATTATTTTTATGAAAAAATTGGGAAATTTTTCAAATTCCCATCTGGCACTAAAGTCCCATTTTTTCGAACTTTGAGCTGAAAATTTTTGTTGATTAGAAAGTGGGAGGCTGATCAAAAGATGTTTTTCAGGATCAAGATTAGACAAGAAAGCTGACTAGCACCGTCAAGTTATCGACAGTTACCCCATTTTTGAGAGATTTTGAATCATCGAAATTTCATTGATTTTCAAGTACTGAAAATGATCAAAAAAACGAAATTCCGCTCCCAAACGGTACTTGGAATGTGCATCAGATAAGATTCAGTTGAGTTGATTTTCTTGTCTAATCCTGATCGTGAAAAAACTCTTTCGATCAGCCTCCCACTTTGAAATCAATAAAAAAATTTAGCTCATAGTTCGAGAAATGGAATTTTGGCGCCAAATTGGAATTTTAAAATGGCCATATTTTGCATAAAAATATATTTTTTTCAGAAGTTTTTTCTTCAAATAATAAAAGTGGGCCACATGAGTAGTTTTCCAAAAAACCTTTAACAAATTCTTATTCTTGATGAAAAAATTGAGATTTCTGTAAAAATCATAGATTCCCAACTTCATATCAATTAGGATTATGTAAAGTTAAAACAAATTTACTCAAAAGGATTTTAACCCCATACAAATTCAATACAAGGCTTTTGAATATTTATTGTTAATAGAGATGATAAACAAATTATATTAATATTTCAAAAAAGTTGAAATTCTCAGAATTCGATGAACTGAATTACGATGGGAAAAATTTGGGGCTAAATCTGAGAAAAAATTTCTTGAATGCGGCTTGTTTTAGGATTATTCCCACTTTGGGGCTACTTGTGGAATTAACCCTATAAGATTGACACGAGTAAATTGATTGATTCGTTGTTCCAACTAATTTCTCGTAAATAAACTTGATATAACCATCTCAAAAGATATCTCTCATAAGATATATCTTATAATTATAATTGTTCACTGGAAAAAATCTTGTAAATGTTATCGTAAAACATATTCACAGACATCACGAAACCACTCCTGCTCGTTGACAGTTGGTATCCAACTCTGATTAGTCTTAATAAAAGAATTCCCAGAAAGTTATCTATTCTGCTATGACATGATCTTTTCGACTGCATTACAACTTACGGATAGATTTCTCTGGATTCGATTGGGATAATGATCGATTGGGAAAGAAGAAACACTGGTGTATAGGAAGATTTAGATCTTGTTAAATTTGTGTTATCGTGGACAAAACCGCCAGTTGATGTATCTTCGAGGATTTTTCAACATAAACAAAATTTTTTTAAATAAAAATCTTTTTACTTAACGATTTTAAATATTCATAAAATAATAAGAGTAATTTTAATTTTTAAAAATTAATTTTGTTCATATTTTAGTCAAGGTTACAACAATCATGAAAAAAAAAGAATTTTATTTAAAAGATTTATAATTTTTTTTTATCTTATTAGAATTTTTAGAGCGAAATTTGGTGTTAATGATGAAGAATAAAAGAAAACTTCACTTTAAAGTTTAAATAATCTATATCTGGCGCCAACTGTCAACTAGCTTTACATGGGGTAAATATTTCAGACGAAATGTTTTGAAGGGTGCAATTGTTTGAGAGCATTCGTTCAGTTGTATTCAATCTTAAAAGAATTTAGTTTAAAGTTAATTTTTCGTATGTAGACATGCCAATAATCAAAAAATTAATTTCATCCGCAACTTTATATAAAAATATCAAATCTTCTACTTCCTATTCTAATATTCCAGTTTTTCTAAGATAATTGTTATTGTATTTCTATTGAATAATATATGAGAGGAAGCTGAAATTTTCGATTCTCTTATCAAACTTGAAATTTTCTTCTCATACAACTGGAAAGCAGTTCGCTTTAGTTTTTTTTCGAATTGTGTGTCAATTTGGTCATGCCATTTTGTTTCTTGCCAAGGATTTCAACTGTTCACTTTCGAAATTATTTTCGTACTCAAAATAACAAATGTACTTCGGAAGAACAATCAGAAGATATTTTTTAGATCTATGATCTCAAGATCATTTAAACCATAGTATGAAGTCTTGTATTTTATCTGTTCAATTGGAAATGAATTTAATTTTTGAAAATGTTGAACAGCTAAAGGTTAAGCTCTGAAATCATTGAAAAAATGTGAATTTTTAGATTTCAATGGGTTCAAAGGATTACTCGAATTTCATTGGTTGAAACCCGTTGTCTCCTGATTGGTTGTAAAAAGGCAAGGATTTGAATTTGTATTTACGGGCTGATAAAAATTTTACACAAAACCAAAGAAATCAGTAATCTACAAAAGAGAGACAAGATCAAGCCCTTCAGATTGTCAACAATAAATACAGTAATGTGTAATAAAATACTTTTAAATAATTTCTATTCTATATATTGAAATATATACACTTAGCTTAATTGACTAATGTATTAGAAAAAAAAAAGTATGTTCAATACACATTGAAACTGTTGGATTAATGGGGAAAAATTATAATTAGAAGAAGAACTAACTGACATAAATTAACTTTTAGCCAAAATATTTCCAGTTTCTGTCAAATTTTAATTTCCCATGAGAGTTTTGATATCCTTTTTTCATAATTATGCAAAGATTTGGAAATGATTAGATGGGATACTGTACTAAACATTGAAAGGAACCAGAATTAGATTGAGTATTCCCACTAATCCCCCTTTTCTCTTGTGAAGATGACTTTGAGGATGTTTAGATTTAAATGAAATACACTTATTTAACAACAATAATACAATGTTTATGGTTTTCTTTCAAAAACAAATTAAACGATAAGCTCTAAAAGTACAGCTACTAGTTAATATGAAAATGGGAATTTATGATTTTAGCCAAATTTCCATCTTACTGGAAAACTTTTTAGAAGTTACAGAGAGATCAATATTCGATTTTTATGAGCACAAAAAAACAAATAATATTAACTAGCTTTCCATCTTCAATAGAGATACTGTTCAGGTGAACACTGAGGACAAGACTAGGGCGAAAATATCCTAATTGACTAAAATCGCTTGTCGAAATGATTAAGTTAATTTCCGTGTATTTCAACATCATCCAATCAAATTTCGTTTCAATATATCTTTTCATGCTATAGATAAACGAGACCACTACTAAAAATTATAAACTAAAAAAAACATTTTTAATTTTGAAGATTTTCAATTGAATTTACATTATTTCCTCTAATAAAGTTGCAAAATTGTTATGAGACTTATTAAGTAAATCTACTCTATGAATATACCAGTTTTGGTGCTTGGGAAACAACACATTCTGTAATTGACTCTTGAAACAAATTTTCCATATTATAATCCTACTCTGAAGTAGGCCAAGTATTTAGAAATATGATTGTTTTGGGCAAAAATTTTTATTTTATCGGTTTTGATTTCATTTTCCTTTTTCGATCTGCACCTCTAAACCCAATTAAATTCGTTGATCTAAAGCTAATTGATATGAAGTTGGGAATCTATGATTTTTANCTAATTGATATGAAGTTGGGAATCTATGATTTTTACAGAAATCTCAATTTTTTCATCAAGAATAAGAATTTGTTAAAGGTTTTTTGGAAAACTACTCATGTGGCCCACTTTTATTATTTGAAGAAAAAACTTCTGAAAAAAATATATTTTTATGCAAAATATGGCCATTTTAAAATTCCAATTTGGCGCCAAAATTCCATTTCTCGAACTATGAGCTAAATTTTTTTATTGATTTCAAAGTGGGAGGCTGATCGAAAGAGTTTTTTCACGATCAGGATTAGACAAGAAAATCAACTCAACTGAATCTTATCTGATGCACATTCCAAGTACCGTTTGGGAGCGGAATTTCGTTTTTTTGATCATTTTCAGTACTTGAAAATCAATGAAATTTCGATGATTCAAAATCTCTCAAAAATGGGGTAACTGTCGATAACTTGACGGTGCTAGTCAGCTTTCTTGTCTAATCTTGATCCTGAAAAACATCTTTTGATCAGCCTCCCACTTTCTAATCAACAAAAATTTTCAGCTCAAAGTTCGAAAAAATGGGACTTTAGTGCCAGATGGGAATTTGAAAAATTTCCCAATTTTTTCATAAAAATAATTTTTTTTCAGAATTTTAATTTCTTTAATTGGTAATTGTGCGGCACATGGGTAGGATTCCAAAAAATCTTCATAAATTTCGAATTTTTGATGAAAAAAATCGAGATTTCTGTAAAAATCATAGATTCCCAACTTCATATCAACCAACTTAAGATTAAAGATACACCAATGACTTTTAATTGAAGTTAAGCATAGTGTATTTCATTTTTTCTTTGACTAAATCGCACGAAGGCTTTACAATCTTTAATAACACACATCTAAATATAGTACTTGTTGTTAATTTCTTAACTTTTAATGATTTCTGAGTAACAATCGAATAACCCTGAATGAAATTTTTGCCTTCCTCTTTCGAAGAATAAGAGCTCACAGCAGTTAGCAAAGTCATAAGATGAAATCATAAAAGTTTATTGTAAAATCAAGAAATTATTAATTATTCATAAATCAAATCATGTATACTCTATGTCCGAGAATACATAGAACACTTCATAAATAGATTTCTTGAAAAACATTCTTAATTATTCGTAGAGATAATAAACACATTATTTTGAAATTCATAAACGTACTATCTTTCAGAATTCGATGAACTGAATTACGATGGGGTTAATTCTGGAAAAATTTGGGGCTAAATCTGAGAAAAAATTGGGGCTACTTTTGGAAGTTTTTCGAATAGATTTGGAGCTAATTATGGAATTAACCCTTATTCATAATATAAAGTTTATCAAGAAAATAACCTACATCGAATGAAAATATATAAGTTTATCTCTTACAACAATTGTGTTAGTAGAGGTGGGGGTGGGGTAGAGATTATTCTCGAATGTCTGTATGACTCTCACTTTGAATTGCTGTTTTTGTTAAAAATAAATCACACAAGCTATTAATAAAATATGCTCTTTTTAATTGCCAAAAATATATGAAGAAGCAACATAATATTTATTCAGAAGCGATAATAAAACCCATAACGTGTGCAATAAAATTGGTAGGAAATACTAGTCATAAAGAAATGAGCCTAGATATTTTCAAAAATTATATGTAACCCTTTAATCTCACAGAAATATTAGACTGTAGATTAGAGTGAGCCTATAGAAATTTTCCAAAATTACTAAAATCGCTCATCGATATGATAAATATCGATGGTTAATTAAAGTGAGTCTAAGGGTAAAATTCATTTTTTAAAATTAGTCTAAGTTATTCTTACAAAATTTCTAAGATCTATTTGGTGTATTATCAAATGGTCAAAGTCTGTTTACAGAAAGTATATATAAATCTACACGTTCTTTAACTATGCATCAAATATTCATCACATGGCCCAAGTTTTTTGACACCAAGTCTAAGTTTAGAAATTGATAAAAAGTAAATCAGGTTTTTCCGGCTTTTGATAGAACATTAAATTTAAATTAAAAACGGTTTATATATATAGAAAACTTCTATATATTTTTGAATCACAACGCTACTTGTAGGTATGATGGTTATACGCTGGTTATATGATGAATGAAAAATAAAAGTGATTTACTTCTTTCACCAGAAGGAGTCAATTACATTTTTGAGTATAGTTATTTCAATTTTTACACTTTTGACTACACCTTTTTTTCTTTATTATATTTTTAACTACACTATGTAGACTTGGATGAAATTTCGTAAAATTGATGAAACCGCCTGTAATTTTGTTTAAATAATCTTTGACCTATTTCTAAATCATTCCACCATGTCTGGCTGAGTCAACTCTTTAAATGATTCTTGTATCATATAAACAAAATTTCGGAAATTTTCAAATTTTGAACGTTTTTTATTTTAATTTTTGTTAATTATATTCGATTTTATTAACTTTATTCAGTTATGAATAGTTTAAAATATTTTATTTAAATAGTTTTTCATATCTTGGATTTTGAATGTAAAAGATTGAGACATTTTTAATGAAATTATAAATCAAGAGAATATTAAGAACGTTCAAAATTTGAAAATTTCCGAAATTTTTTTATATGATACAAGAATCATTTAAAGAGTTTACTCAGCCAGACATGGTGGAATGATTTAGAAATAGGTCAAAGATTATTTAAACAAAATTACAGGCGGTTTCATCAGTTTTACGAAATTTCATCCAAGTCTATTGTATAATATTTATATTTTCTTTCTCAATACATAAAGTCTAGTCAAAAATGTAAAAATGAAGAAAAGTGTAGTTAAAAATGTAAAAACAGAATTAACTAAAGGCAAAAAATCTCAATAATTTTATTCGAATTATATCGTCAAAGTGGCAGAATATAGAAAAAATGTGTAGTCAAAAGTAAAATATTTTTTACAAATTGTAGTAAAAACTATAAAATTTGCAGTCAAAAATTTAAATATGAGAGATAGTGTAGTCAAAAATATAATAAAGAATAGAAGGTGTAGTCAAAAGTGTAAAAAATGAAATAACTATACTCAAAAATGTAATTGACTCCACCAGAAATTTGAAAAATTTTCATTTTCTAAACTTAGACTTGGTGTCAAAAAACTTTGGCCAGGTGATAAATATTTGATGATACACCAAATAGATCTTAGACTTACTGTAAGAATGACTTAGACCAATTGTAAAAAAACGATTTATATCCATAGACTTATTGTAATTAACCCTCATCCGGAAATTGGGGTCCAATGGACCCCAACTCTATTTCTATTTTCAATAATTCTCGAATTTTCTATTCTTCGAGATAGGTTTTACTTATTGTTAAAACAAGACCCATTTTTTCTGTGTAATAATCCTGTTTGTAATGATCATTCAAAAGTTTTATACGAATTATTTGAGCAATGAAATCACGCTATTTTTCTTTCATCCGTTTGAGGGTAAAGCCTAAATTTAATCTTCTTATGTTAAGATAAACAATATAATGAAAATTTTCAAATTAAAAACGTTTTTTGACCGATTAGAATTGTTGTATTCATGAAAAATTTGAGTTTTCTTTTAAATTTCACAACAGCAAATATTGGGATACAGTAAGACGGATCAAAACTTATAAAATCTTTTGCCAATATGAATACATGACCATCTACCAAAGGCCTTAACGACAGATGATAGTTATCAAGATTGATATCAGGAAACTTTGTCTATTCTTTAGCAGACGAAGAAAATCTAAATCAAATTTCAATTACCGAGCAATCATATTTTATGTTTGTTTCTTAACAGGAAATTAACTCTCACACAAGAGGCTCATGTTTATTTTTTCTGATTACTATTATTCATGAGGAATGATGCAGGAAATTTCCAAAAGAAAACTTTATCAAGTATCTTCCTTAGAGAAATTCATCAATTTTTCTTATTGATTGGTTTCTTTTCCTATGAAAGATTTAATTTATGTTGAATTTCATGAAGCTCAACAAGAAATCTCAGGCAGTAGATCAATATGAATTTTTCTGCAATAAGTGCAGGAAATTTGTTAGTATTCGATCTGTTAATTAATTAATTTCAGGAACATTCTTAATACTCATTTTAACAACTCGTTATTATTTATTCAAGCCTCAGAAAATACTTCGTTTATCACCCATTCGATAGGAAATTTATTAATCTCCTGGAATACGCAAAGATCCTTCGTCAAACTCGCGCTATACTTATTTTTTCAAAAAATTAATTTTTGTTTAAAACGTTTTTTTGAAAACCTACTTGCAAGGGTCAAAGGTAAAAAGTAAGATAACTTTTAATCATACCTCTAGAACTCAAATATACAATCGCCTGAACTCTATCTGCTACAAAGATAGTATGATTTTGGATCAAAAAATGACCCATTCACAAAAGGTTGAACGCGAGTCATGAAAAAAGATTCTCTGGGAAATCAAAGGTTAAATAAAACAAAAAATGCATGAAAATTAGTCACAATCTCATAGTCACAACACCTTTGAGTACCAGATTTTGTCATGACTATTTTGTTCAAATAATAAACTTAACCATTGGTTGGTTAGTAACCAAGTCAAAATCTTTTGGCGCCGACATTTTATGGAAAATCATTCTGAAACTATAAAGACGACAGATTAATGTTTTTCATCCATCTAAAGAGGCCCCATCATATAACACCTTGCATGATAAAAATATCAAACAAAGTTATTTCCCCTTTTGTATGTATGATAAATAAATTATATTAAATCGTGATAGAGAAATAGGCTTTTATGGGATTCATTTTTGTTTTATTAATCTAAAAAGAAAACTTGGTAAGACAACGCATACAAACACAGTCATTTATGGATATAAATGCGAGTAATAACTTTTACAGAAACTGATATTACACATGTGAGAGATTAATTCAAATTCTAAGAACAAGAAGAGAAAGAAAGTTTTGAAGCAAAAGCTATACAATAAATTAAGAAGACATTTCGGATCATTTTTTCTATCATTGACGAGGGTAAATTTAAATTAAAGTCTGATTAAATAATGGACTGAATAATATGAAGCATGACTACACTTAATGAAATTTCTTGTAAATTACTTCCAATTTTACCTTTTTGGTCGTGGTATCGAGAAAGTTAATTTACTAAACCTGATATTTATTTTAAACACATTTGATTTTTAACGATTAAATTTGAAACCAATTTAACTAAACGCATTTATGTAATTTTGGGTTATTTGGACGGACCTGTCTTTCACGGAGACTTGGACTAGGATTCTTCTGATAGAATATGAGTTCCGATTTATCACTATACACTATATTCTGCATCGAATGATGTTAAATTGAATGAGCTTAGATTTAAAATATTGAACTCTGTTATTTTAAGAGATATGGCTTGGAAAATCAAGGTAGAATCACTCAAAGTGGATTGAATAGGAAATTCACTATGTGTTTTTTCATTTTTCCTTCTATTTATCAATTATTTGAAATTTCATACATGTCTACTATGTAGCAAATTTGCCTTCCTAAAAGAATTTTAATTGCCCCCTAATCCTCTTATAGTTTTTGTTCAAGTTTTCTAGACTTTTCTCTCACAATAGTAATCCCCTTTATATTTGTACTTTTAAATCTATATGAAATTTTCTCTTTATTTTTGAAACTACTACGATTACGAAGAAGATTAATAACTTTAAAGGCACAGCTTCTCGAATTACCCACGTGTTCTCATTGGCTCCAGCAATTTCCCCTTAAATTACAATTTGCATTCCATTTATTTTTCTATTGTGAATAAGACTAGTGTCAGAATACTTGTAGCTTTTTGATAGTGGCCAATTAGAAAAAGTGCTTCTTTTTCTTTACCAGCTTAGCTTTTTAGCACCTTGTAGTCTGTCTGACCTGAATCGTGATCAAAGAGATGGAGAATGAAAATAATTAATTAGTTCACCATATTGATTTCTCTCTCTTCTATGATTTCAAGTTTTATTTGGTCTTGGTAGAAATATCACTGTGAAACTTTAACCCTTCATGTTTCAAATTATTTGGTTTTCATCACACCAACTAGAAAACATGTAATCACAAAAAAATAATTACGCTGATCTAAATTCAGTTTTTTTTGACTTATCATTCAAGAGATAATTGGCATTTTTGGCTCTAAAACCAGTTATATTCTAAACTATGAGAGATATCGAGCAGGTCATATCGAAATTTACAGCTAATGTTTCACGATAGGATAGATATTTTAGTTTCTTCTAAGGCCTCAGTAAATAAAAATATTACAATTACAAAAAACCAATCTTCTTCAAGTAACTTTGGTTAGCATCAGTGACAAGATATCTTTATGAATTATACATAGCTTAATATTAAGATGAGAATTTATGATCTTTACAAAATTCTCATTATTTTCATCATAAAATAGGATTTGATCAAGATTTTGAAGTGAGAGAGTGATCAAAAGTTTATTTTTAGGATCACAATAAGACAAGAAAAATTATTATCAAAGGAAGATAAATCCGTCATTTCTTAGGGATCTTGAATCAAAAAAATTTCATTAATTTTCAAGTAGGGAAAATGATCAAAAAATAAAAAATAAATTTACCCACGAAGATGGGGTGATCCTCAGCCTTTTTGATTTCTTTGTCTAATTGCGGTCCTAAAAATCAGATTTTGATTACTCGCTCACATTGAAATCAGCTAAATTTTTCAACTCAAAGTTCAAAAAAGGGGAATTTAGCGCTAATTCAAGATTTGAAATACGCCATGATTTCCTTGAAAGTCGATTTTAAAAAAATCTTGATCAAACTCGATTTTTTGATGAAAATTTTGTAAAAATCATAAATTCCCATGTTCATATTAACTATTTTTAAATTTCCTTTCTTATGAGGAGTGGAATTAGTTTTTTTAGCATTTTTTCAGTTCACAATGTCGCTCAAGAAAATGGAATATTCCATTAGTGGACCAATGAGACATGAAGGGTTAATCTATCCTTCTAATGTCGAAACAGTTACATAACCCTTTACAGAGGTTGTTTTTCGTTAATAAATTGACTTGTTCAGTATTATTATATTATTGTAAAATAATAATCTGAAAGGCTAATTTTATCACTTCTATATCGTAAATAATACACTATACTAATCTAGCTTTTGTTCATTCCTCAAGTGGAAGTAACACTTCATCATCATTATTTCTTCTTTTTCTCGCTGTTTGGACAGCATCTCATCCATTGAAGCAGATGTAGACTCCTTAGTTTTATGTCCAAGAAAAAACACAGTGTTCATTCACCATCCCTATTTATATACCAGTGGGAGAGAGCAGGACTAAAGAAATCTAATTACTTACACATTGATATTACTACTTACTTGTTGAGAAAAGAAAATATATCTGGATAATAATAATTATTATGTATGTCTTGTGTATATCTATCTTGAATAATTTACAAGAAATGGGGTTTTTTCTTTTCTTCTTGATTAATTAATTAATTATAATTATCTATCCATAGAAGCATTTCAATAGAATTTATTTTTTATATTTCGGCAATATTGATCTTGATTGGCAGTTGAAAGAAAATCCAGTTAACCAGAGCGTTTCTCGGCTCTGAAAATCAAGTTAGGCTATTCAGATTTTCCTTTGGACCATAGGGTCCAGAGTTATAACATCTTATAATGTATTATTTTTCAATAAAGTATTCATTCTCAAGAGTTATTAATCTATTTGTATTTTTAATGATATATACACTAGGATGAGACATCAATACCACGTCATTGTATAGAGTTCAAGGTAAATTGCTTTAATTTGGTTGGTTGGAAATATTCAATCCAATCAGAATGCACCACGTTAATTCATCATTTTATGTGTGACGTGGGAAATCAAATATCTCATTTAGTAATGCCAAGACGTGTAATCGTACTATTAGCTCTCTACTTCAAATTAAGAACCGAGAAGAGTTTTGATTTTATTGAACTTTTGATTATTTTGAGTTTTCGAGTATTAATGGATGGTCAAAAATTCAACTAAATTTTTAGGTTGAAACACAATATTATGTCTACTTTCAAGTAATTACAAGAATATTTTGAAATGATTCATGGGTAGAGTGAAGTGGGCGTTCCACATCTATTACTGCAATGTTTGCGTTCTTTTTTCAACTTTTAATCCTTTCGGTGCCGATTTACAAATCAATATTTTCAAGCCTTTATTAGGTTGGCAGATTTCTAAACGATTCGGAGTTTAAATTGAAGCTCAGAATAAAAGCTTGCATCAATAATATTTTTGGCCAAAAAATCATTACAATCTCCATCAAGTTAGATTCACAAGGATATAGTAATAACCAGTGACCACACTTAGCTAGTAGGTTTAATGATTAAATATTCTCATTATATTAATTAATTCTAGATGTTACATACTTGTTCACAATTTTTTTTAGAAATATACTTAGAATATATTTAGAAATATTCTATAATACATATGTGGTAGACATATACGCGCGTTTCGTCCTCTTTTGGACTTGTCAGTATGCATAGTCCAATGCCCATGCAACTCGGATTACTTCTATATGCTCTGGCGTACCCCTAAGGTTTTCTAACTAATGAATATTACAGCGACATGGGCTAATCCATTACCAAATAAGACGTTCCTGTGGGATATATTACCTAGGCACCTTGAACGAAATATTTCTATAGTTAACCTTTGTAAGTATAGGTGCTGTACTATTCACTAATAATCTTACTTGTAGAACAAAGATGATTAAGAATTCATTGAAGCAGTTACTATGTTTCTCAGATAAACTCTGATTAAATGTTCATCATTCTGAAACATAAATTATTTTATTTCTCAGCGAGATATGCTTATTTCTAATTTATGTTATGGGTTAGACTTTTTTTTCCGCTTGCAATATTTTATAGTTTCTGAATTCTCAGACCAAACTCTAGCAAGAGAGAGAGAGAGAGGGAGAGAGCGAAGGACAGGATGTTCTTCTGCATGAATTGGTATTATATGTGTAGTATAAATGGTATTTTGATTTTCAATTCCTATAACTCATTACAGCTATTTACATTTTCTTGATTGCAAAAAACCGACCCCTCCGCTGATTGGTGCAATTGGATTTTGGCGTGGTAGAATTAGAATTTTCCATTTCTTGTTCCTCACTCTGATTTCGGTAGAGTTCATTATGCTTCAACTTTTAAAAATATTTAATGGCCATTAGATGAGCTCAATAATAATCATCTGTCGATAAAATTTTTTTGTTATATTCATGAAAAACGATTTTTTTTTTGAAATTTCTATTCTTTTATTTAACTTTTACAGAAAAAGATATTCTGGAGCTGAATCAGATTTTGACAATCACCCAGTTATCGAGTGAGAGTTGAAATTTGATATTTTGGTCATTTTGCCTATTTTGATGATTCAAGATCCCTGGGAAATCTTTATGAAATTAGATTTCTTGATGCAAAAATTTTTTAAACATCATAAATTCCCATCTTCATATTATCTGAGTGTAATTTACGATAGATATAGATATATTTCTCATTTTTCTACAACTTAGGCAAATAGGTCTTTAAAAAACATTTCAAATATTTGACTACATTTTACCCGTCTTTAACTCTTTGATAAGCACTACTGAATTGTACATATTCTTTGAGATCAAATTATCATTCGAAAGAGTGTTGTATCTCACTGGTGTAACAATGGTACGCGGGTAACCTAATTAAGAGTTTCCTAAACGGAAGAAGTCACCCTTTTTAATTTCGGAGCCAACGTATAAAATCCACCATTCAGAATTGAGGGGAAACTATCCGCTTCTTTTCTGACTATTGTTAGAAACTATCGAAAATATATTGTTAACTAACTATATTGTTTACTATCAGAATCATCATAGAATATACCAAGTCCAGCAAGTCCAATAGACTCAAGATTTTTTTAAAATCAACTAATGATGATTTATACATTTTTTATGGCTGCTGTTTTATTTCCTTTTGCTATGGAATATTTTAATAATAATTTCCGATATGAGCTAGGTAATTTGTATTATATGGCATTAATCCTCACTTAAAAAAAAAACAATTTATCATATTTCCCATTGACAAATAGACTAAAATTATTCAAAACTTTTCTCATACCAGGCCAAGGTAAAGTTGGACTCGTAGTATAAAAACAATGCTCAACTCAAACCTTTAATATATTCATAATTTGCTACAACTTCATTAGGAAAGAATAATGGAAAAAACACTATTCAAGATTGATAATTTGAATTAATTAAAATTTATATGTATATTGTTATTGTTTAAACAAAGCTTAAGAAACGTGTTTGTCAGAATTGAAACAAAGGAATTCTTATTCCTATAGAATAGAGAGGATATTTCTGTTCCTGAGGATATTTTGGAATTGAATTATTCAAATAACCCATTATGTTATCAGTTCTCGTTTGTAGCAAAAAACCCAAAGTTGAAATTTTAAATTCCGGTCTCAATGGAAATCAGAAAGACAGATTTATTTTATTTATTCTTTTTGCAGCATAGATACTTGCGTACGTATGACGACATATTTAGAAGTTTACCAATTTAAATCTTTAGTTGTTGGACCATATTATTGTTTGAATTTTGCTGACCGAGAAAAAATAATCATAATAATAAAGTCGGTTGATATAATGTTGGGAATCTATGATTTTTACAAAAATCTGATTTTTTCATCAAAAATTCGAATATGTTGAAAATATTTTGGAATCCTACTCATGTTTTACCCACTTTCATCATTGAAAGAAAAAAATTCTGAAAAAATCTTATTTGTATGAAAAATATGGTCAATTTTCAAATTTTAATTTGCCTCCAAAAGCCTATTTTTTCGAACTTTGAACAGAAAATTTTTAATGATTTGAAAGTTGGAGGTTGACCAAAAGAGTTCTTTCAAGATCAGGATTAGACAAAAAAATCAATTCAGCTGAAAACTATCTGATTAATAATCACATTATCGATTGGGAGCTGAATTTCGAATTTTTGATCTTTTTCACTACTTGAAAATCAATGAAATTTCGATAATTCAAAATCTCTCGAAAATGGGGAACAAATCTCGAAATTATTGTCAGAGAGGTGTCGGGTGATCTCTGATTTAACCTGAGCAATAGGGAGATTCATGAAGAAAGGCGATGCCAAGTTTGTTAAAGAATAGCGCTTTATTTCATGGCATACTCATCAGCTTTTACATGCCATATTTATATACAAAAATTTTTATTAACAAAGAATGGATCTGATTGGCCCTTCTTCTTCACCTCTTCTTAGGTGAGTGCGGATGTGCATCAGTGGATATTACTCTGTATTGCTTTTTTCTGATATTTTGTGTTCATCGTGATGTGCATGTGATGAGAGATGATTGAGACTGTGCGTGGGTATACTTTCATATTTTTATGTGGGTTGTGTGAGTTTTTGAATAGATTCCTGTGGTCCTATGCATTCGTAGAGCTAGTTTTGGTAGAAGTATTTGTTTCTTGAAAAATTCAAGAGTCTAATTTGTTTTAATCAAGTCCATGTCTTGTCAGGATAAAAAAGTGTTGAGAAACTAAAAAAAGAATTATTCATCCATAACTGAAGGAGTTATGAAGGGAAAGATAGTTTATTCCAAAATGTTATTAATATTAATGCTCATTTATCGTCAATTTGATAACCTTTCTCCTACTAATGAGTATAAAAATTGTGAACAAGTATGTAACATCTAGAATTAATTAATATAATGAGAATATTTAATGTTTTTACATATTCATGTTGAAATCAGTTACTCAGTCTAATAATAATAATTAGGGCCAAAAATAATAATACGATAAAAAATTTTTTTTAGATAATTATTCTCAATAAATATTTTTATTAATACTCGAAAACTCAAAATAATCAAAAGTTCAATAAAATCAAAACTCTTCTCGGTTCTTAATTTGAAGTAGAGAGCTAATAGTACGATTACACGTCTTGGCATTACTAAATGAGATATTTGATTTCCCACGTCACACATAAAATGATGAATTAACGTGGTGCATTCTGATTGGATTGAATATTTCCAACCAACCAAATTAAAGCAATTTACCTTGAACTCTATACAATGACGTGGTATTGATGTCTCATCCTAGTGTATATATCATTAAAAATACAAATAGATTATTAACTCTTGAGAATGAATACTTTATTGAAAAATAATACATTATAAGATGTTATAACTCTGGACCCTAGGGTCCAAAGGAAAATCTGAATAGCCTAACTTGATTTTGTTTATCTTTTAACTAGACTAATCGTGATCCTGAAAATCAACTTTGATCCCTCTCTCACTTTTAAATCAACAAAAATTATTAACTCAAAGTTCAAAAAAATGGGAATCCGGCGCCATCGCTAGATTTGAAATATGCCATAACTTTCTTAAAATTTGATTTTTTTCAAATTTTTTTCTTCAGATCATGAAAGTGGAACCTACGATCTAGATTCCAAAAAATCTTGATCAAATTCGATTTCTTGATGAAAAAATTCATAATTTTGTAAAAAGCATAAATTCCCATCTTCATTTTTTCAGAACTCTTTTTCTTCACTGGTAAATGTGGGAAACATGAGTAGGATTCCAAAAAATTCGAATTCTTGATGAAAATATCGAGATTTCTGTAAAATTCATAGATTCCCAACCTCATATAAATTAGCTTTAGTTGTATAGTTCTCTTACAACTCAAGATTCATCAGATCATTACTCAAATTGGAAGACATAATGGAAGAAAAATATATGAGAAGTAAAATACATCTGCGACTAGTAACTAGATCACGATACCAGATCAACAAAGTTTAGATGCAGGAACAGTAGATTTGTTATTTTTGCTCTAATATATAGATGTATTAATTAATATTATTTATTTTTCCAATAATAATCTCAAGAGATAAAATATTTTTCTGTTATTACCTGTCAGGGTTGACAACATCGTTTGTCATTGATTTGTCTTGAAGAGAAAAGTTTCTTACTTTTCTAACAACACGAGATCATAAAAAATGGGATTAAAGATTTATTGGAGTAACTTTATTTCAGGATTCCTCCAGTTACTAGTGCTCAGATTATTAAAACTTGAAATAATCAATTTTTGAAGTTATAAAATATGCATTTCCAATCCACTTCGAGTTCAAAATTTTTGCTGATGGGAAAGCGAGACAGTGACCAAAAGTTGATTTTTAGGATCACGAAGAAATCAAATATACTGAATCAGATTTTTATTTGTTGATCAATTTTGAAAATTGAAAAATCACAAATTTATCCAAAGTTTTTTGTGATAATTAAGGTCTCAAAAATAGTACCAAAAGAGATGAAAAATATTATCTCATAAACTGAAAAATAAGTAGAAAAAAGTACTTTCAAGAAAATATAAGGGATTTTGAGTTAAACAATAGTCCTCTACCGTAAATTTTTGCAGAATTTTTAGTCAACATTGTGTCAACAAAATTCCTGATTTTTATTCAAATTTTTTTCCATGATAGAAAATGACATATTTCAACTGTTCTGTGCATATTTTACAAAATACATACATTGTATATCCTTGTAGTTGAAATTTGAAATTCATGAAGAAATATTATCCAATAAAGAGCTACGATCTAGATGCTATTTTCTTAGATGATGAAGCTCGATATCAGGAATATCAATTCATCGAGAATTGTGGTTGGTAGCTAGTTGAGGAATATTCTGAGATTAAATTTGAAAAATAGTACAATAAAGTCCCTGGGCAACAATTTAGTACAGAAATAGTACCAGCTATCTTTTAAATAGGATTAGATAAGCAGATTTTTTCTTCAGATTATTAAAACTCAGCCAGTCCTTTGTCAAGATTACCAAAGACCAAATAGTCCTTTTTGAGGCCCTAGTGAAAATAGATTGTCTTATTCTGATCCTAAAAAACTTTCTCTTTGGAATTTGCAAAATGTTTCAACTCAAATTTCTAAAAAGTGGAAATTTGAGGACACTCCTTTATTGATGAGTAAAACCGCCTAAAAATGTGTTTTTTTTCAAACTATGACTAGTATTTCGTCCTCATTAGGACTCTTTCTTTTGTGTTTTGTTAAAAATCTGACTGATCAAAATATTTTGATTGATTAGAAAAAAATCATAAGAAGATTACGATGAAAAGTAAGTAAACCTCTACAATTACTTTTACTGCCCCTAGAATAGACGATGGATACAATGAGAGGAATGGTTGAGAAATATTTGAACAGTCTACTCCTATGCTATATATTCTCACGTTGAATTGGTTGAATTATAATTTGGAATGCTATACAATGGGTAATGCTGGATGAGTGTCTTATAAAAACTAACTTGATGGAGAAATCAACTGAGAATCGCTATTGGCAACCAGAACAAGGTGATTGTCGTTTACATTAAGATATGTTCCACTTGAGATTTTATTACCAGGAAACTTTCGATTTTTTCAGCTACTAAGCATAATTTCGGTTGCTACCTGACTATGTTGTCTTCTGGCTTGTATTGGTCTATCTGTAGAAAAAGAAAGGGGAGAGAAAGTATTTCTTAAAGAATAATAATAGTCAATCTATGCCGAACAGCTCCCTGAAGAACTACTTGGTTCAAAATTATAATTTCGGTTACTTGCGCACTATTTTTGAGATTTGGGTCAAGATTTAATTTGAATCTTTAGTTTCATCTGTCCTCTAGTGGAAAGTTTACTTGAGCAGTCTATTTATAGTTTAAAAAATACCTCTACACGCTTATGCTTGAATTAAAAAATCAACGAAAACAATAACTCAAGTAAGAACAGGTCTTCAAAGGGATCTTTGTTAATGATCTTTGGGATATGATTTGTTCAAGATTCAATATTAAATATGTTAATCATGAAAATCTTCCTTTCATGTTCAGATACCTTGAGAATATTTTTAGAGAGAATAGAGTAGCGGTGTTTGAATAAACTGCTTCGTTAGAAAAAGTGTAACACTTGTCACCTTCAGAGGACAATGATGAGTGAATGATTTTTGATATGCTAATTCTACTTGAGACTGAAGTTGACATGTTTTTTATGCAGATTAAATATTACATAACAAATGTCATTATTAATCTACAATGAAAAGAATTTGTTTTCTCCGATCTAGTTCACATTTTACAAGGGTAAATATGAAAAAAGATCTCCCTGAAATGAATTCCACGAAGAACTCCTTATGGCTAAGAAGAGAACTCAAAACAATTACCCTAATCAAACTCTCACCCCTGGCTAACTCCAATCGTCAAGGCCTATAAGTTGAATGTTCCTGAATATGGCAATCTAAAAAAGCTATCAATTTTCAACAAAGCCAAAAACATATTTAAAAAACTTAATCATAAGATGAAAACTCTTGATAATGATGAATTCTAAAAAGAATTTTAAAAACTTTATAATTTATAAATTTCCACAAAACTGAAGAATCTATTTAATGTTTATATAGATAACACATGTATTGTTTAATAAATATTATTATTATTAAAAAATATAAAAATGCAAGAATATAAGTTACTGTAAGTGAGTGTTGATTAGTGTGACTTTAGTCAATATACCAACATTACCCAAATTTGAGGAATTTATTTTTGAAGAGGAATTTGAAAAAAGTTAATCTTAATCAGTATTTCGATGAATTAAAAGTTAAAATTAACCTTAAACTTAAAGACAGCGGAAAAAGTTCCTAATTTCAAGTTAGGAGAAAACTGCAAAATTCAAATTTCTGACGTCGATAGACGAAGGAGCGATTTCAAATCTATAGTTGGTGTAGTAAATAAACAGTAATTTTTTTATAATCCTTATTTTTTCAAGAAATACTAAACAATTCCCTATCTTTTCTTTTTCTACAGATGGACCCATACAAGCCAGAACATGGTCAGATGGCAATTGAACAACATTAAAATAAAAAAAACTATCTCTTACCCTGATAGGGTTTTACAAAAAAGAGGGTAAAATAGAATGATAATCTGATCCAGTAACCTTTATGCTGAAAATAAAGGGCTTATTTGTGTAAATCTTTTTCAAATCGCCGCTCAATTTTCAATGAATTTTTACTACGCAATCACTCAAATCCGGAATATCTGGGCCATTTAATGGATTTTTTCAAGTTTTATCTTCACTCTGTAAAAATATACAAAACATGATCTGAATGCTAAATTCTATCAAAAAAGTAAGCAATCTCGCGTAAATCTTCTTGCTTATCCCAGTTTTTTTCCTCTTCTAGAATTGCAAATAATTAATCTTTCACTGCATGAAGTCTTCCACTTATTCAAGTTTGGATTTTTTTTCAAATTTTCATTTGAGAATGCCTATCTCTTTAAACACTAAGAGATTTTATCTTTATCGTTCAAGTTGAAAATGCGCATTTTTCTGGAAAGAGAAAAAAAGATTATACAGGGAGGTGGGGTCAATATAAAAAGAAAATTTATGATGGGAGTAACATTAAAGCTTAATTTTCTTATGGTTCAGTGTACTGTATTTTACGATTAACGTCCACGATGATGAAAAAGAATTAAGTGATGATTTATTCTCATATTTCGTTGAAGAGTTTATTTTTCCTCTTGTATTTTTTCATTATTTTGATCAAAAAATGTACGTAATCTTTCTTATTAATTATTGATGTTCCTATCGTATTTCAGTTTAGTTTTGCTTCAACTATAGAACGACGAAAACGTGATCATTTTTCGATGTATTTCATTCTAACGAAAGGATTGGACAAGATTTATGAATTTTCAGAATTTCTGAGTAGAGCTACTGCTCATTAGGGGAAGTATTTTTAACCTCAGTTCCAAGTAGTTTTCAGAAATTTACAATAAAGTCTAGAATCCACTGTGTGTTGAATCTGCTCTGATGGAGTTATTTTATTCAGTGAATTGCTGTTTTTTTGTGTACAATTATTTATTTCTAGATTCTAAGGTAATGTATATCCCTCAGGTTCGTCAATAAAATAGCCTATGTAACAGCTTGTAACGCGACTATATATATATACAATACGAAAGAAACTCTCAGAGTATTTAGGAATAATCCGGTTATTGAAATACAAGTTAGAAAATTGTAATATGCTTCCGGAAGCTTTTGAAATTAAATTTTAATTTAAAAATAATTTTATCAACCGTTTACCTGATATGAGATATAAATTGATTGAAGAATATCTCTCTCAAAAGTCAGATTATTCAAAATCCGATCTTATAAAAAAATTTCCTTTTACTGGATTTCCCAAAGTTGTTAATTTAGAAGATTTGAGATTCATAGTACAGCACCTATACTTACAAAGGTTAACTAGAAATACTTCTTTCTAGGTGCTTAGGTAATATATCCAACAGGAACGTCTTATTTGGTAATGGATTAGCCCATGTCGCTGAATGTTACAGCTTACTAATGGATCCCACCGAAACTGGTACGAAAGAAACTCACAAAGTATTTAAAAATCAATTTAGGGATCCATTAGTAAGCTGTAAAATTCAGCGACACGGGCTAATCCATTACCATATAAGACGTTCCTGTGGGATATATTACCTAAGCACCTTGAACGAAATATTTCTAGTTAACCTATAAAATTTAAGATCTTTGAACATTGAATCGTTTGTCTAAAAATAGTAACAAGTTATTACTAATAACTTAAACCCATTTTTCTTATTCTATCATAGAACCCATCGTGTATGAAAGATGTTTTGTATTTTCTAACCGACGAGAATACTGAAAAATTTCCATTCAAAAGAAAAAATATTTGTTGTAGAGTAGTCGATTACAGGTTTAGAGATTAAAAAAACATTTACGGTTCTATAATAAATGCATGAACATTCCATTTCCTTAAAGAGTATTTACATGGAAGATTGACAGAAATTAAAAGTGCACAATACAACAGCAATATCTGATCATTGATCAATAAGAAAAACTGAACATTTCCTCAGGATTATGAAGAGAATCACAATTATCTGACGTTATTAACCGAAAAAGCTAGCGAAATTAAATAAATTAATGAATAAAATTATTTTTTTAAACAGCATCTCTATAATAACAGTGTTTAACAGATAAATTTCTTGTTTAACCCTTTCGGTGCCGAGACTATTTCACAATTTTTATAAAAACCAAAATTTAGCTATGAAGATACCAAGTTATTTGGCCAAAAATATTACTAATGCAAGTTTACATTGTGGGCTTCAATTTAAACTTTAATTGATCCAGAAACCTATCAAATTAGTAGAGTTATGAAGGTTCAAAAAATGGACATATATTTCCATCGGCACAGAAAGGGTTAAAATCGAACCATCAAGAGGTCCGATAATCAAAACTCTGTCAAATTCTTTCTTGCCTAATATATTCTGCCACTTTCAATTCAAAAATATAAAAGTTCAAAATAATTTGCATACTTTTCTTGAAAAAGGATGATGAAACTAGACAGCAAATTATTTTGTAAAATTCACGGATTCTCAACTTTATATCAACAATAAATATCATGAGATATAGACAAAATCTATTCAATTATTCAATTAAAGAAAAAAACAAATTTCACACCTTTAATATATAATATGACGCAATAGATTTGTACATACTTTCCCATAAGGCGAAGAGAACTTCAGAAATGTGATTCTTTTTCAGATACAGAATTCAATTTTGTCAATTACAATTCTCCGTTTTGACATGAGACATACACATAGCTAAAGCTTTCTTCTTCAGCTTTAAATGGCACAGTAGAAGGGGGAATTACTTTGCATTTGTGAACGGTTCTTTTGCTAGAAATTCTATTTTAGAATGAAAAAAAACTCGGTAGAAGTCTAGTAGCATTTGTAATTACAAAAGAAAAACTATTATTATTATTATGTGACAGATATATACCTACCCAGTATTCAATTCATTGGTATTTTTTCTATGCCAGGGAAATACCGATGGTTAGATTAGTTCATTCACTTACTTTTGATAGAAATCCACATGATATTTCTATTTCTTGTGGCAGGGAAAAATGAGAGAATTTCTTAGCATTTACATTATAGAAAGGTCAAACCCCATAAAATGCTTATAAATGGCTAATTAGATTATTGCTTGACCATACTCAAATTTTTAGGATCACGATTAGACAAGGAACCCATAAAACTTGGATCATCACTGATTTTTAAGCAGTAAAATTGATCAAAAAATCAAAATCTGATTCAGCATATTTGATTTCTTTGACTAATCTTGATCCTTAAAATCAGCTTTTGGTCACTCTCTCACTTTGAAATCAAAGTTCAAAAAGATATATTCAATATTTTTTCTTCTTCATTATCTACAGATTCCAAAATATCTTGATAAAATTCGATATCTTGATGGAAAAATTGAGAATTTTGTGAAAATCACAAATTCCCATCTTCACATTGACTAGGTGTATTTACTCCCCACAAGTTACGGAACAAATCGATTGTGAATCAAAGTGAAAATTAATAAATTCATGCCTTTGGGTTATTAGTAATAATTTATTACTATACTAAGATTAACTCTACCCCTTTTATTTAAAAAAAAGTTTATTTTGCATTTGACTTTGTGAATATCAAATCTATTCTTGTAATCAAAATAGCATTTTTTATTTTAAATGCAAATCAGAAATAATAATAATAGTAAAAGGGGAACAATAATGCTTGCTAGTACAATCAATAGTGAGTTAATAACACAAAAAATTCTATGCATATTTTACAATTTATACAGACAACAATAATATTAATCTTTGGATGTATTAGAACCAGATCAACTATCAGCAGAGAAAGATAGCGATCATTTTGATTAGAGATTCTCTTTCATCTATCAGTTGATAAATATTTTTTCATATACATTTAAGTGTTGGAATATAGTCTGTTTGGCGCTTGATAATGAATCGAAATTGAGAATTTCTCTCGCGTGATCCTTGGAGATAATTCTGATCTAGCTTTTTAAACTTGAATGACGTGTGAGGAAACGGAAAAAGCCTTGTTTATTTCAATTGAAAATTTAAGATTTGAACGCGAAAAATCAAGGGCTAGCAGTTTGATTTACCACTAAACTCTTATGAATTCAATCATTCAGTATGAACAAAATTGGAAATAAACTAAGAATTTCGAGAAGAGAAATTAATTTGACATCTTGAACCACGACTAAACCTCCTCACGACCTATTAAAAATATATTAAAGTCCAAACTTGCTCAATTGTGAAAAATAAGCATTTTCAGGCACGAAAACTTGTTGAAGAACAGTAAATATACATTGACTTGAACGTTGTTCGCTTGCTACCTGACTATGCTGTCTTCTGGCTTGTATTGGTCTATCTGAACATTTTTTTGAACCTTCATAATTCTATCAGTTTGATAGGTTTCTGGATCAATTGAAGTTTAAATTGAAGCCCACAATGTGAACTTTAGTAATATTTTTGGTAACTTGGTATCTTCATAGCTAAATTTTGGTTTTTATAAAAATTGTGAAACAGTCTCGGCACTGAAAGGATTAAACCAATCAGATTTCTTCTTAACTTTAATCAATAAATTCTAACCAACGATTTCCAATATTTATATCCATCTTATTACCATTAACAACCTCGTTTAGTTTAATCTCTATAGTCTCCAAAATCATATTTTTATACTTATTCCTCATGACTTTTTACGTTATTAAAATCTATAATATCATTCGAACAGCTTTCTGAAGAACTACTTGGTTCAAAATTATAATAAATATACCATTTATTGGATTAAGAGTTGGAGCCAAAATTCGAGGAAAATACCTACTAAAAAGTAGTGATTTGGAAATCTCATGATAAATAAATATGTAGGGGTAAGTTAAAAATATTCCTAAAAATTATTATTATGAATATATAAGGCGATTATATTAGACTTCTTCATACTTTTTTTTAAAAAAGTTTCGTATGTTGTGTGAAATATTTTTCAAATTCTCTCTTATATATGGATATAAGCCACATGTGACTTGTATAAAAAAAGTTATAGATATATATGATTTTGGTGATTTGTATTTTCACACATGAACGATTAACACTGTATTGAATTATAAAAGTTTTTTCCCTCAATATTTATTTGTCTACAACCATTCCAAGATCATCCAAAGATAGATTTGACATGAAAATGAGAATTTACTATCAACACGAAAAATCAATATTTTCTTCCAGGAACAAAATAAACTTTTAAGTTGTTGGAATAAGACTCTTTCTGAAAAAAATAAAGAAAATATTTACAAATTTTCTGCCAGATCTTAAATTAATTTTGGCCATATTTAGGGTATAATAAAAGAGATGAAATTCTCTTGCACCGTAAGAAAATATGGGAAAATAGTGGGAAAATTTTTTATTAATATAACAGTGCTTTTGGGGATCTATTTTTTTCAATGATCCAAAATTGTTAATGCCTCTTGGAATGAAATCTTGAGTACACATGGCACTTGAATATATATTACTAATATTGTTTTTCTACAGAAAAAAAGAAACACGGTAGTTTACTACCCAATGGAGTAAACAAAAAGGTGCAAACAAGATAGGAATTCGGATCTGCTGATACAGAATATTTTTCTTCATCAAAACAATGTAGTGAAGAGAGAAATATAATCTAAAATTATGAATAATGAATCATATTTACTACCACATTATTACCTTTTGATGCCATAGTTAATATATAATTTTACCCACTGATAACTCTCCGCAAGGAACTCGTTTTCATCATTGACTCATCAATAATAGAAATATCAACACGATTCCAAGTAAAAAGCCTAAAGAGTATTTTTAAAACTATCAACATTACAATTCTCGAAAAGATTTTAGCCCTGCTTAGGATTCTAAACATGTGAAAATCTAATCTCAGAAATAATACAAATTTTAAAATGAGTTTAGGAATAAGAGAAAGGCTGAAATTTATCCGAATGCCTTGAGGTTGTTGCTTATGAAAATATACTTTGGCCTGAACTAGCTAAGTCAACTGTGATGAACATGAGTTTTAACATCGGAAGCTAGTTGACATGAAGGTGAGAATTTACTAATTTTTCGAAAAACTCGATAATTTTTTCTGGATAGCCAGGATACATGACAAAATGAACCCATGAAATAGAACTTTTTCAACCTTTAAGCTCAAAGTTTTTATCGATTTCAAAGATTAAAAGCATTTTAACCAAAATTCGTCATCATTGTGAGAAATTGAAAGATTTAAATTTTCCATTCGTCCCAAAATTCAAAAGTTTATAGTGATAAACGTCATATTTCGCCGGGTCTCTTTAGACTCTACTCCGGTTATTGATCCCGATTTTGACCAATGGAAGGGCTCAAATCAATGCATTGTAAAAGGATTTATATCGTAACTGGGGTAGAGTCTGAAGAGACCCAGCAAAATATAACGTTTATCACTATAAAATACTGGGGGCGCTGACTAATGGTCATGCTGGTAGTTAGAACGACGAAAGAGGTTAGGTGAATAAAAGCTTTTATTTTCGTCGGCTCTCTTTCGAGGAAATAAGGCAATTAATGTCTCAAAACTATAATATACGTCTGTCTTCTCTTACCTTCCTCAAAGTTTAACTTTTTCTAAAAAATCGCTGGTTCCTCTCAAAAAGACCAAAACGATCATTTGATAAAAGTTGATTTGAACATTATGTTCTTGAATGAGTCAAATGAGTTAGAAAAAAATAACTATTCAGTTCTATATATGTTGGCCAGTTTTTACAGGATTACAAATATTTTTCAACTAAAAGCTCAAAGAATGTTGGAATTTGGTTCAGATTTTGAAAAATATCTTCATATTTATTTGGTAGCATAGATGATGAATTAAAAACTTTTGTTTCAAATCTCATTTTGACATCTCTACTTTTTGATAAACGGATGAAGTAACTGAAGCAATGGCTAATAGTTTCATCCTTTTCAGGTGCAATTCTTGATTGAAATCCGGCCTGTTTGTATTCTTGTTCTAGTTCAATTTTTCGAACCACTAGAGAAAGTTACTGAAAACCATAAAACTGGAAACTGAAAGGATAATAAGAGTGATTGTAAGATTTGTGACAAGAGAGATGTTGGAAGCTGTTCCAAGTAGTGGGCAAAAAGAGACAGAATTACATTCTATTCATAATTCATAATATAATTCGTAATATATTTATACTTTTCAATATTGAATATCAAACTTATTTCATTTAAAATAATAATATACTATGCAAGTATTGTTATGGGAGGGTAGTGTGTATAAGGAACCTGCCTAGTTGTTATGTATTAGACTTAGACGATTATTTGCAAGATCAATCAAATCGCCATTCGATTTAAAAAATCTAATCTAGTACAGATTAATATTAATCCACCAAATTTTGCTTCAAAATAGCTTTCCATGCTTCTGGAATAAGATAAACAAAATTGGGAAATTTTTTAAATTTAAAACGCTTTTTATTGTTTTATATTTATAACTTTAACTTGAATTCACATTACTTCTTTCTACAAAGTTGTAAAAATGACTTAAATCCTATTAAAATTGTTTTTTCAATAGTTCAAAACGAAATTTCTCTTATTTTTCATGATAAGTCAAAAAACGTTTGAAATTTAAAAATTTTCACAATTTTGTTTATCTTATTTCAGAAGCATGGAAAGGTATTTTGAAGCAAAATTTGGTGGATTAATATTAAAATACTTGAAGATTAGATTTTTTTGGGCGATTTGATAAATTTTTTTTCAAAATTTCGTTGTTTTACGTATTATTTTGGCTCAACTAATGAAGCCAAAACATTACGACAGCTCATAAGTAAGAATTTATTTTTCACCTCGGTTTGCGTTAAAGCAAATTATTCTTTCTAGGGTTGGGGCTTAGAGTTAATATACTATTGAAAATGACAACCTTGTCATGTGAATAGCATTACAGAATTTTCTGTGGATATTTAAAAAAATTGATAATTTCTATGCCTCTAACTCTTATATATACAGATAAAAAATCTGAATATTTTACCAACCAACTTTTTTATAAGATATTAATTTTAAAAAATAAACCAATTGTGATCCTTAAACAAGCAAGTTCGCTGCTTAAATCATTATTTCAAGGAAATGAGCCTGTTAGAGTTAGATTCTGCAAGTTTTCCATTTCTAGCCTGGATTAGAATGGGTTCTTCAGGGGAATTCGAATGGTGTATAAAAACATATGGCCCAAAACTTATTTATGAACTGATGGAAGGATTTTGTATTCAAATTAACAGGATGAAAAATTCAACTACTTGAAAGTAATAAGATTTTCTACTAGTAATGAAATTTTGAATCTATCAACCTATTAACGGATGATATATTGAAACAATATAATATGATTATTTCAAGTCTAAAGAATTTAACTACCGATTTCGGTGTGTACTTCGCTTAATAATTAGCTTTAAATTTCATCTAACATTTAAACAAGAAGAAACTATCGAATAGGATGATTAATTTTTGGCATTTTTATATATTCATAAATTGGTAAAACCCGTGAAGAGATTTATGTCTGGATATGTATCCAAGGTACAGAACTTTCCTTTTATTGTTTCCATAACATATCAAATCATAAAACAATCCTGTATTTATTATAAGCCTTAGTTGGATGATTATGAAAACATTTTTGTGAGATGTTGTTTTGTCTGAGCAATAGTTAAATTCATATAATAGGGCCTTAATATATGGCATATGTACTCTGTTTAGCTTTTACATGTCAGATATGCCATGAAATAGAGCGTTGTTCTTTTTACCAACTTGCCATTGGCGTTTTTATGGATTTCGAGTACTTTTCAAGACGAAATTTAAAGATGCTGGCTAGAATCCTGAGCAAAAAAGATTAAATAAAATCACAATTTCGTTACCGAGATTTATTTCAATCTGTTGAGTTCATTCGCATGGCAGTTAGCAGACTTGGACGAAATTTTGCAATATCACTCAAATCGCCCACCGATATGATAAATTTAAAATACCATTCCATGCTTCTGGAATAAGATAAACAAAATTGTGAAAATTTAAAACGTTTTCTGACTGATCAAAATTGTAGTATTCATGTAAAATAACTGAAATTTGATTTTTACAATTTTAAAAGTTATTAAGTCATTTTTACAACTTTATGTGAAGAAATAATGTAAATTCAAGTAAAAAATACGAATATTAAACATTAAAAAACGTTTTAAATTTGAAAATTTTCACAATTTTGTTTGTCTTATTATTCCAGAAACATGGTAATTTGATGCGAAATAATATTTAAATACTTGAAGATTAAATTTATCATATCGATGGGCGATTCAAGTGATATTGCAAAATTTCGTCCAAGTCTAGCAGTTAGTATATTGATCTGTATACAGATACGTATCTAGTTACAAATAATAACTCCCCACAATGTACAGGTGGGGATGGACTTTTAATTTATTAGTCATTTTCACACTTGTAATTACATCATATTGTACACTTTTGAAGAAAGGCCAACCAATCAGATGGTACCTTGCTCTTATTGTAATTTTTAATGTATTTATATTTGCATGTAAAGACTGAAGAGTATCCCTGAAATAAAGTACTTATTTCTTCATAACATCAGGCATCGCCTTTCTATAGAAAAAAAAGATCGAAAGCATTTCCAAAGTTAAAGATGATATTGATAATCATCTCAAAGTCAAAAATAATAATAATGGTTTTATTAACAAAATAAAAGGTATCTGACACAAGACCCTTTTAACTCACACCATGTTGTCGCTAATACTGAGTTGCTTTTAGACATTCTATCATTATTAATGGAACAAGTCTCTATGGTTATACTAGTATGCTTAATAAGAATGCTTTTATATATATTTCATATTTTCCATATATACCTTCAGATTCAGATCGTGATAAAAGATAGGAGAGTTGCCCTTAACCAAATCGATCATGGTAAAACGTGAAAATGTTCATTTGATTATCGATTGAATCTATGCTTCCTCCAAGTACATCTAACCACTTACTGTCAAATTAATTTTTAAAAGAGTCTGTGAACACATTTTTAATTTCCCATGAAACATTCCGTGGGATTATTTAGACGACATTCTTATTTCGAAGAAGAAAATCATTCTTTAGATTTATTTACGAATTTGATTCTCAAGTGAACTTTTCTACTCAGCCAAAAGTCTGCGAAAAAATTACTGAAGGTCAAATATTTTCAATAAATTGCCAATAAAATGAATCTAAAACAAAAACTCTGATAATTCAGTTATTTTGGTCTGAAGAGAACAGACGAAAATAAAGCTTGATTCACCATTAGTCCTTCGTTAATTCTTAATTAACACTAGCATGACTTTGAGTCAGCAAGCTCAAAATTTTTGTATTCAAAACTCTTGCATTCAAATTGAGTTTTCTCAACCATTAATTTTATTTCTTCGTGAATATTTAATTATAAATCTTTATAAAAAATAAATAAATTTACTATTTTAGATTGTAGGGAAAATGATTATTTTACAAGAAAGATACCAATTTAATAAAACAGATCATGTAAATAAAGGGGGGGGGGTATAAGTGAAATCAAAGTTTAACTGCGTACTCACCAAATTAGACATTGAGCGGATTTGATTAAAGTTTTATTAAATTTTAACTCAATGTACTGAGAAAAGAGATCAAAAGATGAACCAAAAACACTACATCTTTATCAACAGTCTCTTTATCAACGAATTCTTTATTCCATGACATCAAATAAGGATTGAGCAAGCTAGCAAGTAAGAAGTCTTTTTAATAATTAAACTATCCATCTAGGGGATTGGTGGTAATTCCATTACTGGATTAAAATCACTTCACTTTGTTTATCTGAAACTGAATGGATCTTTTATCTCTGAGAAAGAGATCAAGAATATAAGGTTTATCATACTGAGTAATAAAACTGAATTTTGAAAATAAAGAAAAGACCTTTGTTAGAAAAGGTGTAACAGAGTAAAAAGGCCATGAGGTTCAGATGAATACAAAAAAGTATTGCGAACCCCTAATTTAAAGATCTAATTAATCTAGACTTGAACGGAATTTACCAAATTTAAATCGCCTATCGATATGATAGAATTAATTTTCATCCCACCAGATTTCGCTTCAAAACATTTTTTATTAACCAAATAAGTGCCTTGCATTCAATCATTTTTGTCTGTCCTATGGGTTGTGAATATCCTGATTACGAATCTACAGTTTTTTAATATATATATATTTTTTTAATATTTTTAGTTCAGGAGTTATCGATCAAAAGTTAGGTCATTTTTTGATCCAAAAATTCAGGGTATTTATTATTATCAAATTATTATCTCTAAGAATTATGATCAAGCTTCATATTGGTCTTTAAAATCGACAACTTTTATCTTGCATCACAACTTGTGATTCAAAAGATATTTCTTGAAATTTTACAGATTACAAAGATACAAGGGGGGGGAACGATATGCAAAGAGTAGATGAATTATGTTTCAGAGCAATATACACACAATACAATGTACATCCACAAAAAATTATCAAAATAAATTACATCAAGATGAAGAAGAGTTAAATTCCCTTGAGAAATTATATATATTTAGATATATATCCCATTACTAGAGAATTAAAAGAGGAAATTTCATTTTTGGAATAGATATGTTTTTCGCCATTTCCATTTACAATAATAATTTTGATAAATACACAATAGGGATAATGTATTTGAAATTCCTTCTCATATATATACATACATTGTATATTCTACAATGTGATTTAACACAAGAAATTCGGGAGGAAAAATTGACAAATAAATTAAATTTTTCCATGATATCGAATACATTGACAAAGAATGAGGCTAATGTCTGATGAAACTCAAAAGGCATTCGATAACTTTCGTCATAACAATTTAACATTGGAAACTCTGAAATTTTTCTCGAGAACGTTTAAAAATACAGTTTTTTTTATGATAAATGAAGAGTTTTACCGTTGGTTTTATTGAGCTCAAAGGTTGAAAAAACAGTAAATTGGGGCTTTTTCGATATTCCAAAAAATTGCCGGAAATTTTTTCCCTTAACAGCTTATTGGTTCATTTCATAATGTAATCGAAAAATTCGCTGACCGAAAGTCATGCTAGTATTAAAGCTTTATTTTCGTCGGTTCTCTTCGGACCAAACACCGATTTGTCTTCTTGTGATCCTGAAAATCAACTTTCGATCAGCCTCCCACTTTCAAATCGGTAAAAATTTCGAAAAAATGGGATTTTGGCGCTAAATCAAAATTTGAAAAATGACCATTTTCTCCATGAAAAAATTTTTTTTCAGAATTTTTCAACTCGTAAAAGTGAGCAACATGAGTAGGATTCTAAAAAATCTACATTGGAATTTTTGATGAAAAAATCGAGGTTTTCGTAAAAATCATAGATTTCCAACTTCATATCAACCAACTTTATAAGTATGAAAATTTAGAGAACATTATAAAATCTGGCCAATATCATTCATTCTAACGTTCGCGACCAATAGAAGCGAACGGTAGATACTTTATTCACCAAAAAACTTTGTTTGTTCTTAATCCTAGCATGACTTTCAGTTAGCAACCTCAGATAATTTTCGAGCAAATTAGGCAACTTGTGTCTGCCGAAAAATTATCTTTGTTCCTTGGTATCCAGAAAAAGTAAATCTGGTAAATTCTCATCTTCATGTCAACCAGTTTGAAATCAACTGCTTGATATTTATTTTGTACCAATTTTCTGCATTAACCATCAATAAAATTATTTATTTTCATGTTAAAAAAAACATGCATAGTACCGGGGTGTGTGAAACAATAGGGGCATTGCACTCTAGCAATGAACCTTTCAATCATGTGAAAGTTTTATTCTCCAAAGATTAAATTTATTATTTATCTTCAAATATTTTATGGTTCAGTTAACTCGTAGCTACAATCAATATTTTTCTATATATCACTCCGCTTTTGATCTTCTAAAATTCTCTTCTTATTTCAGAATTACATGAGTCTAGGGTCATGAATTCAGTCTAACTGAAAATGTATATGTTTTTGCTCAAATTCTTGAACGTTTTATTAAATTTAAGACTTCGTATGGATTTAGCAATTACCCTTGGCCATACAATGTAATTTCTAAACAACGAAATCAATCATGAAGGCCCTCTTGATGATAAGATTACTATTTTTGAAGATAAAACTTGGAAAAAGGTTGGTTATATTCCAATTAAATCTACTTTTACTAATTTTTTCATTGAATTTCCAAGATATTCCGGATTTTAGTGATTGTGTAGTGATTTTTAAAACCAAATGACATAATGGAGAATCATTTTCGACACACTTCAATGCAAAACAATGCTTAGAATTGATAGTTCTATAAGAAAAGTTGGTCCTAATATGAGGTTAAAAATTTCCCCCTAGCCTTGTGTAGAGTAATAGGAGATGAGCGAGTGCTCTGGCTTTTTGGTCAGAAGCGTCGCCTCAATGTTGAAGACCATCATGAGTTGGACATCTAGCTGTGATAGTAATTACCTTTTTTTCACGCTTTTTTAGTAGGTTTATTGACAGAAAATATTATTTTCAAGAAATATCATTCAAGTTTGATAAATAGTAAAATTTCAAAAGACCCCCCCCTCTCCCTAGCAGAGATACAATTTATTAGAAAGTATATTGTAAAATTTACGTCAATTAAAACAACGCTCAAAATACTGCATGATGGCAGTCTAGATATTATGGGTTGATAGACAAATTCACAACTGATACATCTCAATTTTGTATAATAATTCTCGAACTTTAAAATAGCCTAAATATAAATTTCAAAAGAAGAAATAATGAGGAATCTATCAGCTACCAAACTATCATTGGCAATCTGGCATCTTCTTACTTTGCTCAAATTTCCTATGTCATCGGTAGCTCAGCTCAAAACCAACCTCGAAGAACACTTAATCCAAATTTATTTCGACAATCTCGTAGAAAATTCTATCTTCTTCAAGTAACGATTCGTACTTTTTTATAGATTGTTTCATATTCAGGATTTATCGGCTAATTTCTTGGATATTTATAAAAATAGATTAGACTAAAGGGCCTTTAGTAAAGGCATTGGCTGAATTGATTCAAAAGGTTAAACTTGGCCAAAAAGTACAAGTTCTCACTAAAATTATAACCATCTCCTTATCCTTATGGCTTGGATGGGAATTAATTAAAGGATGTTTTTTTTCAAATTAAGATTTTTCATCTTCCTTAAAGAAAATGTAACTATTAAAGATACTAGTAGGTATAGTAGTTGTTTTTTATATTCTCCCTTATTTTAAAAATTCCATTTATGTCTATCATGGATTTCGACAAATTAAAGTTTAAAAATATTCTCCTCTATTCTGCTTCTCTTTCTACCCCTCGCTCTATCCAAACAAACCACTAGTAGCAGTAGTAATTGTTAACTTTTTTTTCATTTCTTCAATGAAAATAGTTTCACTTGAGTTTTTTTTCTTTTCAAAAACAAGCGTTTAATTTTGCATTAAACTGACTATTTTTGCCGACACTCTATGCATTGTTTTACTTAAGACTGTTAAGAAGGAGTTGTTTATTCAAGTTAGCAAGAAATGTAATAAAAACAATATTACCTCTTGGCTATCAAATCCATTGTCGTGTATTTATCCTAGTTCATATGAACTCATCGTTTATGTTCAATGAGACAAGCTGAAAATACTATGAAATTTTAAGTTGCTACCTCTATTCAAAGTTCAGATGCAGCCATAAGTTGTGTGGAAAAAAAAGAATTCAATCTGATAAAAAAAGACGTATTTAGGTTTCAATTTTTTTTGTTGATATCGGAGGTTTAAAGCGATCAGATGTATAGAAAGATTCACCATTTTTAAGTTAAACTTCTAAATTTTAAGATGAATAATAAATTTCTCTAAACTTTTATAGGAAATTTAAAACTTTTGTTGATTTCAAATATCAATACCGCCTCAAATCTCTGATATCAGCAAAAATTTTAAGATCAAACATTGATTAGGTTTAACCCTTTCGGTGCCGAGACTATTTCACAATTTTTATAAAAACCAAAATTTACCTATGAAGATACCAAGTTATTATAAGTTCACATTGTGGGCTTCAATTTTAACTTTAATTGATCCAGAGACCTATCAAACTGGTAGAGTTATGAAAAAAATTGGGAAATGGACATATATGTCCATCGGCACCGAAAGGGTTAAAGGCACTTATTTTTTTAGTCATATTAAATGACTTTTAAAATTTTCCTACTTCTTATGAGTCAATATTAATAAAAAAATTATTCTGGTGCCACAGTAAATCTTACAATATATAGATCTTAGATTCTTAGAACTCATTGGGCCAGGATTTTTAAAATTTGTGTTGAAGCTTTTGACATGTTTAGAAGAATTTAAAATAATTTGGCAAATCAAAGAACGAATATGATTTACGAAGGTTCAAAAAAATTGGAAAATGGACATGTACGTCAATCTGCACCGAAAGGGTTAAATTGTGACTCCAAGCAAATTTTTATAGTAGACTTGGATGTCCCTGACCAATTTCCCTGATTTCAAAATGTATCAACTCATTCTTCGAGTGTCTGATACAAAATCGAAGTTAAATCAAAGAAATGTCTAAATATCTTCCTCAAGTAATCTTTATATTTGAATGTTTTTGTTACCGTGAGTCTGGGAAATCAGTGAGTGTCGGTAATTCACTAGTGTATGTTGGTAATCAGTGTGACTTTAGTGAATCTAGCTAATAAGCCCTCATTACCCGAACACACTGAGAAGGTCAGTGAATTCATCAGCTTAACCAATTGATTAAATTTTTTGAGAAAAAATTAAAGTATTAAATATTTATTAATTGCTATACGAAAGAGAATGATCAAGAGTTACATAAAACTTGATTCTTTTCACATTTACAAGTCAGGGTTTTACAATTTGAGTCAATCAAATTTGAATATTCCCTGTCCATTAATCCCTCAGACATACACTTCCTTCAATTCACTGACCTTCTCAGTGTGTTCGGGTAATGAGGGCTTATTAGCTAGATTCACTAAAGTCACACTGATTACCAACATACACTAGTGAATTACCGACACTTACTGATTTCCCAGGCTCACGGTAGAATCGTCAATTAGTAAGTTTCGAAAGGATCAAGTTGCAAAAGATAATCAATACTGAAATTTACTTTCATTGATTAAGGAAAAACACCGGACACGGAAAAAATCTACAAAAACGCAGGATATTTTCTTCACTCTGATCGATATATATATGTATGTATTGAAAGGGAAATTTCAAAAATAAAATATCTCACTCCTTCCTACTCGAAATGCTTGTCAATTATTTTTATGACATTCTAGAGGAGGGGATTATAAAAGAGCTACTCAAACAACCGATAAAAATATCCTATGAAACATAACTTTTATCTAATTTCATCATTTAGATTTGTTTCGCAATCACTTTGTCGATAGCAGATTTCTTTTCAGGATATTTCTCTAGAACATGACTTTGAATAAATCATTTATAAAAATAATTTCTATTTGGAAAAATATTTTTCCTGCTCAATATCGTTAATATTCACGTGATTGAGAATGTTACTTTCATACGTTTGACGAATAAATGAGATTAAAGATTTTGCTTCCGCCTAATCTAAGACTTACAAGACTCACAGCTACATTCTCGATGAATTTATTTTAAAATTCGAGTTATTTTCGTAATTTTTTCATTGATTTCAAACTGAGTTGAAAATTTCTATTGATTTCAAGGTGTGAGAACTGATCTCGGATCATGCCAAGTTATTAATTTCTAAGCAGTAAAATTGGTCGAAATGCAGGAAGTAGACTTTCTCACGTCTTTTGGGACTGGCTTGACATAATTAGTAGAGCATCATTACTAGTCAAATTTTACAAGTAAGATATATTAAATAAATAAATCACATTGGTATAATGAGGAGAGGCGTGGGGTTGTAAAAATATAAAAAAGCATATAAGAGCATATATCGGTCATATATTTTCTAATAGGTCATATTTTTATATACATATGTGGTGGTTGGTGTAAAGGAAGACATTGTAGTTGGTAAAGTATTTATGAGGACTGTATATTTGTGTGATAAATGCATGAAAAGGCTAATAAAGGTACATTAGATATGAAGAGGAGAGATTCATAGTTTTTACGACTTACCACGAGGTGTACACAGAGAAATATAACCTGTGTACCCACGTGATTAAACAAATTAACCTCCATTGATCTCATTGGTTAATAAGGGTCCTTCAATATGATTGGTCGATAGGGATCGTGTACAAAAGAGTTTGTATTATTATATTATTACTATTGAGTAGTATTAATAGATAAATTAGGTTTTTGAGGAATATTCAAAAGTTTTGGTAACTATGCTGTTACACATATATAAGAACATCCCCATACCTAATCTAATTGATAAATCATATTCGTTCTTTGATTTGCCAAATTATTTTAAATTCTTCTAAACATGTCAAAAGCTTCAACACAAATTTTAAATGAGTTCTAAGAATCTAAGATCTATATATTGTAAGATTTACTGTTGCACCAAAAGAAATCATTTTTGTATTCCAATCATTTTTTATTAATATTGACTCATAAGAAGTAGGAAAATTTTAAAAGTCATTTAATATGACTCAAAAAATACGTGCCTTTAACCCTTTCGGTGCCGATAGACATATATGTCCATTTCCCAATTTTTTTCATAACTCTACCAGTTTGATAGGTCTCTGAATCAACTAAAGTTAAAATTGAAGCCCACAATGTGAACTTATAATAACTTGGTATCTTCATAGGTAAATTTTGGTTTTTATAAAAATTGTGAAATAGTCTCGGCACCGAAAGGGTTAAATAAAAGTTTTTTAGGTCATATTTTTGATGCTCTATTATCAACTACATGAATCTATTTCAACATTCTTTTTTCATATACCATACAGTTTCTGTAGCTTAATCAAATTATTATTGTTTTTTTGATACTGAGCTGCATGAATAGAAAAGTGTCAAGAATTCAATTTCTTTTTCTAATTCAATTATCACTCAGATTACTCAATTTATTCTCAAGAGTTTTACTCTTTCATGAAGAGTTGTTGTAATTTCACATCTTGTATCCGCTATGCATCTGTTCAACTATACATGTGTTAGTTGCTATTCTTTCAGCCTACATGGTTCTCAAGAACTTTTGAGTCTCTATCAATTTTATATGACACTCTGATTCATGGTAAGATTTATGTATCTGGAAGATAACAAAATCATTAAAAATTGATTTTCTAAAGAGGCTAGAACCAGAACAAGAGAAACCGAAATATGAATATTTTCTCCTTAATTGGTCTCAAGATCAATCGAAGCAAAACTAAAATCATGCCTATCAAGAACTCCCTTTCCAATCATCATTTACCTTTCAATACGGTATCCTCCATCAAAGATCTTGGACTTTCATATGACCACAGTCTCAAAACAAGTATCCATTCAAAAGAAATCTTCATAAAAGTACGCTGTAAAACCTACTTTCTAAGGAAATTTGTCAATGATCCGTCTCTGCGTCTCAATCTATACAAATCTCTAATTCTACCTCATCTTGACTATGGATCAGGTATTCTCTGTGATCTTCCTGTTGGGACTCGAAAGGATTCAATACACGTAACTTAAAAGCTGTCTTGGTCCTCTTCCATACAAGGATCTCCTTGACAGAGCGAATCTACATCCCCTCTGGCTGGAACTGCCTCTTCTACTGTCCTCTACTCTAAATTTGCGCCCAATTCCAAAGAGCTTCACGAGGATATTCTATTTTATTCAATATTCTTCTCCCTCTCAGAACCAGATTCCAAATAGGTTTTAACATTTTCAAATCCAAAAAAATTTCAAAAATATGTCAAATTTTTATTAAACTTGTACCAGATTCTCATAACTATTTTAATAATTTTTTAAAATAAAAATCTAGTATATATATGAAATAATTTCCTGTCAAAAGTTTTTCAATGGAAAACTAGCTTACAGGTTTTTTATTCTTGGATATTTTTACGCATCTGGTAGTATTAAATTTTAATTAATACAGATATTCTGTGAAAGATCCAAAATCATAAATTCATCTTTAATATATAGTGTTTTAGATATTTGGATAGAATCATCATTGAGACAGCCAGACAAGTGACAACTAAGGAATTTTAAAACTACTTTCAAGTAACTTTTTTTTTCTTGTCTCTAATAGAAACCTTTCTAATAAAACTAACTCTCATCCGTTTTTTTCACTATAACATTTAATAATCTCTTTCATCATTGTCTCTACACTTGTGGACAATAATAAATCATATTATTATTAGCATTACATATATAATCTATAATTAAAATCAAAATGTAATGCAATATATTCCTCACAAGTATAGAAGTCAAGACTGAAATTCTTCTTTTTCTTCTCACAGAAAAAGAAAAAATCTATTTTGATAGATTAGAAAAGTATAGGCATTATAATAATAATAATAATGAGTGAGGTAAAAGATTAAAAACTGAAAGTAGATCATCCTCATGATCTCGCCCGCCCTACCCCCTCATTCAACTTAGAGATAAGATCATTATAAATTACCTGTCATCTTGAATATGAATGATATTTTTTGAATATTCGTACTACTTCTACTGTATATATATTTCCATTGACAGTGTGTATATGTGCGCAAAAGATTCTTTCAGGAATATTTCCTCATCAGAATATTCTTGAGGAAACAAAAGTTCATCTACTGAATCTATTGACAAAGACAACATGAGTATGAGGCCATGGAGAATGTTCTTTTATTTGATTTAAATGTGTGTAACTGTTTTAACGTCTAAAATTAAAAAGCTTAAGTCGTAAAAATTTGCACCGCCCAAGTTGAATTTAAGAAGGGGAAAACGAGTTTATCACTATCAAATGTATACCATTCAAAAGAGCAGAAAATCTAGAAGATCAATTAAAATATGTTTAAGAAGAAATGTTTAGGCTTCCGAAACAAATCTGATGCTGATGTATCGTATGAGTTTAATTCCTTCCTGATATCAAAATCGGGTTCTTTTCACTCAACTTTGTTCTATACTCAAATCTGACTGGTTCACTGAATGATAAACTCAGATCAACCTGAATATTCTTCTATTTTCGTCTTTTGATTATAGGGTCCAATTTACTTGGTGTTGGATTTTGTTCGTATTTCATTAATCAAGCTTTTATGATTAACTTTTGAGTAGATTATTATGCAATTTAATTTCTAAAGTTTTTAACCCTGAAGGAGAAAAAGAATATGCATTACAATATGAGACAATTTCTCGAAATCGTGTGCAATACATTTCGAAATAGAAATAATAAAATTGATTGAACAAAAAATAACTAGTTTTCTTATCTCTCTGATATCAGAATTTTATTTCTCATCAATTTGTAATTTTGGTGAAAAATCAATAGGAATCAAATGATTACATACTCTTCCCTTCTCCCATTACAGAAACTGAGTTAGTTTGCCAACATTCATCCATTTATATATTTCTTCCAGACTCCCATTTAATTCTTAGTTTTTGCCTAGGAATGTTTTCTTATAATTTAATTTTTCAAATTGGTCAAGCTTCGAAATCTAAGGGGAAGGAGGTTTTATGAAAATTTCTAAAACCAGTTCATGTATTCTACAGACGTTGCCAAAAAACTCCACCTAACCTACCTCTAACTCTTTGTTTAACAAAGTACTAATTACATTATTTGTTTACTCTCTACTGTCTAGGCCAAATTTAAATAATTACAAGTGAATCAGTCAATTAAAGTATAAGAAATCAATTCTTAATATCTTGGCTTGATTAGAATTTTTTTTAAAGGGTAAAGAACGATAAGAGAGGACATAACATTTTATTTCTAGCTTTCATTTTCCCCCATCCACTTCCCTTCTTAGAAATATTAAGCTTATATGCAAAATTACTCAGTAGGACTCTGTTTAAATTTTCCCTGTTCAATAAAACTCTGAACCTATTTGCTAACCGCTTGAAAATTTCCTCTAGGTAGTCCTGTCTCCGATTTTCTATTGAATTTCGCGTCTACTATCAAGTAGATGAAAAATTCTGAGTTATATCGGTTTTAAGCTGAGATATCGACAAATCTTCCATTTTTGTAAAGAAAAGAAGAAAGCGATGCCAAGTTTTTCACAAATAAGGCCTTTATTTCGGGCATAATCATCAGTGTGATACTTGCCACGTATCACAAAAATGGATGACTTATCCATATCTCAGCTTAAAACCGATATAACTCAGGATTTTTCAACTGAAAATCTTCCAGCTGTTAAAGTTGATGATTCAATAAGAATTTTACTTGAAATGGAATTGAAAATACCTTCTCTAGGAAATCAACTGTACTTTAAGCTTGATTGGAAAGTAGCAAAAGGTTTTCGAAATTAAATCTGGAAATAAATCATTTATTTTCATCTTCTTAATATGTGCAATGATATCGTTTACAATAATAGAATACAAGGTAATTTTATACATTGATCAATTCTCTTCGCCCATCTTTATTTACAGCAAAAAATTAGATAATAAAAGAAAAAAAATAGGTAAACATTTTTATAAATAAACGTTATTTTCTTGGTTTTGCTGAGGAATTTTTCTCGAGTATTGAGTGAGATAGTTTCTTCTTCATTCAATTTTCAAATTTCAGTATAAAATAATCATATATATCTTTGATATCTCTTATTGTTCACACTCTACATTTTTTAGTAAATCTATATATAATATGAGTATAATAAAGTTGGATAGGAAAAAAATATCTTGTCTATTGACCAGTATAACTTCATGTTACCTGAACACGTTCACCGAATTCGTTAAAAACTGTCTTACTCATTTGTCGACTTCTTCTATAATTGATTGGCGTTTCTGAGGAACAACGGGAACGATTTGTTTTCGTTGAAAAGAGATTATTAATGAAATGCTTTTTTATTGATTTTGGATAGGAATCGACCAGTTCAAGATCTTGAATATTTCCGGGATCTCGGCGATTTTGATTCGGGGTATTTGGATTGTTTGATTTTTTCGTATTCGCCGATAACAAGGTCTTCTCCTGATTCTCACTGAAACACTGGATTAGCTTACAAAACTCCTTGCGAAACATTTGACTTGTAGCAAAATAAACAAAAATCTTCAAGGCACTGTGTGAAAAGCAAATTGACTCAATGATACTTTTCAGTTTGTAGCCAAGAAAGTATTTTTGCCAGATTGGGTCTTGTCTAACCTCTTCCTCGGTTAGACAAATGTCACCTTTTTGTAGAGAGTAGGTGAATATTGTTGAGACAGCAACTGAGAAGTGGGCAAAAATCAGAAAGAATGACACACAAACCAATGTTATGGTACTTGATAGTGCAGCACTCTTCTGAGCCTTCATAAAATCATTTTGAGTATTCCCACTTGAGCAGTGTTTGCCAATACTTTCACCGGGATTAGTTGAAGTCTGTCTTGCTAAGGAATACGATGGATGAATTTGCTTCTGGACCAAATTCTTCAAGAGCACGGCCAAGAGAACATTGAAAACCAAACAGATCAATGGGTTGATTGCAAAGAATAAAACTTCAACAATCACTGTCCAATAGAAAATATATTGATTCTCTTTAATCTCTAGAATATGAGCACATTTTCCACTTTCCAAGTTGTAAAAGAAGAACGCTGAGGAACAGGAGAAGGCTGCAGCAATTCCAAAACATATCGCTATAACACAGGCTGCACTGGTCTTTGATCGACCAAACAACTTGTTATTATTAAACGGATACTTGACGGCAATATATCGTTCGAGTATTATTGACAAATTCAACAATGGTGTTATATATTGAAGAACATATGTAATTAAAGGATAAATTCGGCACAATGGAGTATCCATAAGCATTACGATATGATTTATATGCAGATAAAAAAGCATGTATACTGTAAGAAAACATAAATCTACAACACCAAGGGCCGCCTGGAAGATGGACGCTGCAAAACTCCCATTTCGTCGCATTGACTTTCTCGACCATATGATAATGGTTAGAATTGAACCAGGTATCCCGATAGCCAGCCATGTTGGATAACAAAACTTTTCGAATGTGGCTATATCCTTGAGAAATAATGATTCTAGTTTAGCATATTTTTCCTGTACATTGATTGTTTCGTTATTTGGACAGGAGAAACTAGTCGGCATCTTATCTCTTGTCCTCACAAAAGGTCATACACTCTTTTATCTCATAATAATTATTGACATGCTTATGCAAAGGTGTTTCTAATGATGCAGCACAACTTTCCTAATTTTATCAGTGATAAATGATATCACACAATGATTTATGGTAATCCTTTCACTCTGGTTTAGAACAGAATAAAACTAATCTTTTTTTCTTTCCAAGACTACTTTTCATTGGCTGAAGATTATCTTGACCAATCAGAGTCGAGAGTTGATCTAAGAACTTATTTTTCTTCATACCTTACTACTATTATTATTATTGTTATTGTAAATAAAGATTACATATCATCAAATGAATATAGTATGTGTTACATAATGTTTATATAATCCTCATATAATATGGTTTAGTTTTATTTTTACGGTAATTCCATTGTAATCTTGTTTATTTTCCATAGTTTTATTTAAATACATACATAGAGATGGAGAGAACTGCTATAAACAAAAGTTCTCCAAAAGTAGCTGATGCATTAAGCTCCTGTTTTTGAAATTATCATTGATTTTTATCATTATTATAAAGCTTCCATATGAGTTTATAGATCTGTTGTTGGTTTTCGAATATACCCCAAGCAAATCCTGTAAAAGAACACTATGATTACACAGGGGGGGGCAATAAAAAAAAGAATTGATAGTATTTTCAGGGTTTGTGCAGAATTTTCCACAGATTTTAAAAATCTAATTTTTGTTAAAATCTATCGTAGAAAAAATTAAAATTTCCCAAAAAACTGAAATTTGCAAAAATTCCAAATTAGACCTTAAATTTCTTAAAATTACTTGTCTTAAAAGCAATTACACAATAAAACTAATTAGCTAATTAAAAAGAACGGAAAATTCTCAATTTTCAATATGACGCGAAAAATTTTTCTCTTAAAAACCAGGAGTTAAACTTGGAGTAGCTGTAAAAACTCATAAAATTTGTCATATATTTGAAACATATAATAATATAATAATTCTGCTTTTAAAGCTCGCTACAGCTCATATTTTCTTAGAATGTTAAGACTCTATTTTAAGCATAAAACTATTCAAAAATCTCGATTTTGTCCTTTCTCGTAGTTAAATTTATTGAAAATATTATTAAATTTGGCTTACTCTAGATAATTCTAGTTCATAATCTATTGCCCAGAGTCATAGGGTATGGGGTAATTATTGTCGAAGAACTCAAATATGCAGTTACCTGACCTAAAGCTTTAATTTCCTGAGCTAAAGATAATTGTGTTGTAAATTAACTGGAATTAGTACAAGTCATGAAAAGAAATTTATGATTAATTGTTGTAAGAACTGAATTTAATTAAATAATTTCTGGGCTATTCATGGGCAGGACAAATGTTGTTTTAGGAAATTATGATATCCCTTCTTATTTTATATTACAGTAAGTGATTCAACGTTAATTTTATGAGCTTTGAATCAGTAATAACGACTAAACTTAATTTTAATTATAAAATAATATTTTAAAAATATTCAGATGTTTATTATATTACCATATGTTTATGTAACTACTTTAAAGTAAATTTTAGTTTTAATTTTTCTGATTACGAAATGTATTTCATAGTAAAAATTTTTTTCTCTTATACAGTTAATTTGGTCAACCAAATGAGCTTCAGTGTTACGACAAGCTCATTAAACTTAAAATTAAAATATACTTTCATGATCTCTAATCCGATTGCACAAAACTGCTAGGGATAAGCAGTGCTCATCATGAGCAATGGCTGAAAATCCAAATATTGATCTAAGATATTACTATTCTGATTTGGATTCATATGGAAGAATTACTGGCAATCCTGTAACCATGGACTCATTAATTTTGTCTCTTCATCAGATTGAGGTTTTTCAAGAATTCATCTATTAGTAACTGACCGCGGTTTCTCTTCCGTTTTCGCTTAATTGAGGGTTTAATATTGTAAAAATTTTATTATAATTAAACACTGTCTTGTTAAGCGGCTTAACTTAAGCCCAACAACTTTTATAGGGCACATACAAAATCTTATATTTCAGGAATGTTATCTTTAAAAATATGTGTCAAAATCCCTGACATAATGGTTGTTTGTTGAAATCTTAATCCATGTGTAAAAGGTCTTTCTTAACTTTCTTCCAGTTAAGTTATAATAGATATTTTCCATAATGCATTGCTATAACAAGCAATCATGTGATATTTTGTCAAGCGAATAAATTTAGTTTATAATTTGCTATTTTGTGAATTAAAGAACCAAATTAAAGAATAGAAATTATATATCAATCAAAAATGAAGGCTATCCTTGGTGATTTATTGAAATAATTGTCTTTATAACTCATTCTCAAGAAGATGCAATAGTGCAATAATTTTTGAGATCTAATGGTTTTTCACAAAAAAAGAAAATACTGTTATTTATTATCCGAGAAATTGAACATATCAATTTTTTCTAAAGCTAGTTGACATGAAGATGTAAAATAATTTTTTGAATTCTAAAAAAGAATGAGCTAATAAGATGTGGATATTCGAAAAAAATCAATCTGACCAAAATTAGGCCGTTTGTCGAATTTCAAAAGTGCACCAAATTTTCACTTTTTCAACTTTTGAGCTCAAAATTTTTATCGATTTCGATGATTCGAAGCAGTTAAGTACTGATATTTGGGATCAACATTAGACAAAGAATTCGAATATGGCCATAGAGATAACCAAGATTCTACTGTTTCCGAGAAAAGTTAAAGACGGCCTAATTTTGGTCAGATTGAATTATTTCGGATTTTTTTCGCACATCCACATTTATCAGTTCATTCCTTTTTAGAATTCAAAAAATTATTTTTTTTTCTATGAATCCGGAGAAAAATATTGAGTTTTTTGTAAAAATAGTAAATTCTCATCTTCATGTCAATTAGGTTTATGAACTTCTTTGTAAGGTCTGTTACTCAATTTTCGACCATGTAAATTCAAAGTAATAGCATTGAAAATTAAGCATGAACCGATGACATGAAACACTTTAATAAAACCATAATTAGGGGAATCATTAGATCAGACTTGGCACCATTTGTTTTCTCGTCTAATCTTGGTCCTGAAAATCTTCTTTTGAGTACCCTTTCCTTGTTGCCTAAAGAACAGACACCTAATTAATATGAAGATGGGAATTTATGATTTCTACAAAATTCTTATTTTTTTCATCAAGAAATCAAATTTGATCGAGATTTTTTCGGAATCTAGATCATGAGGCCCTCTTTCAGTATACGGAGAAAAAAATTTAGAAAAAATCAAATTTTAAGGAAACTACGGCTAATTTGAAATCTTGAAGAAGCGCCAAATTCCCATTTTTTGAACTTTGAGTTAAAAATTCGATTTCTTGATGAAAAAAATAAGAATTTTGTAAAAATCATAAATTCCCATCTTCATATTAATTAGCTTTAGATTTGGCTAAAATACTAGATAGGGTATCTCTAAAATACATAAAATCTCAACTTGATATTGTCAAGGGCTCTCTTATTGGAAAATAATTAGTTGAACAGGTGAAAAATTTCGACATTACTTTGATACAAATTTCACAAATGGTGGGTAATATCAACAGTAACCAAATGTAACGTGTGACGCTAGTTGTTGACATGATGGGGATAATTTACCATTTTTACTTTTTACTCAATACTTCTTGCAAGAATATCCCTTGGCCAACTTCTAAGTAGCTCTAACCTCAAATGACTACTTTCATTTGAAGATGAAGCAATATTTTTTATTGAATGAAAAAAAAATCTCAAAATTTAACCCTTTGGGTGCCGATGGACATATATGTCCATTTTCCAATTTTTTTGAACCTTCATAACTCTACCAGTTTGATAGGTTTCTGGATCAATTAAAGTTTAAATTGAAGCCCACAATGTGAACTTATAATAACTTGGTATCTTCATAGCTAAGTTTTGGTTCTTATAAATAGTCTCGGCATCAAAAGGGTTATATATAAGATTTTTTATTTGAAAAAGTTTGTAAAATAATTTGTTTGATATTACAGTTTTTAAATGCATCTAGGTGCCTCAGGGGATGAAGGGTAGTGAGAAACACTGAATTCTCTTGAGAAGCGGAGATTGTGACCGTGTGGATTCTGTTTTGGAATTTTCTGGTAAAGAGTATCAGATGAAGCAATTTTTCTAAGCCAGATCAGATGTAGATAAGCCTTTTCCAGGAGCTCCTTGTATGAGTAAGGCCTGAAGCACGCTCGTAGGAATTGAAATTGAAGGCGCTCGGTTTTCTTTATGGTACCTGTCGGAAGATTGCAGAGAAGATATGCTTCACTGGTGACAGTGATATGCTTGGAGATTGGAAATTCATGATTTTACTCTTGCTATGATTTAGAGAAAGACCAATTTGTCCTAGAGGTAGCCGTGAGAAGATTTATATCATTTTGGATGGAGTCAAAACCACTTTTGACTAGACAGGAGTATTTTTATATCATCTGCATATTTTTAATATGTTATATCAATTCGAGAGAATACAAGATTGAATGGTGTTGGTCCAATAGTGGATCCTTAAGGTACTCCAGATGTGATATTTGAAGGTTGAGATTTGGCTTTGTTCAATGAGATTCTAGTCATTCTGGGTTGTTTAAAATAAATATGAACAAAATATGTTTAATATTTTTTTTAATGTGCTTACAAAAATAACATTTTTGGTTTTCACGTGTTTCTTGCCGATAAAATTACATGCGGTTTCACGAAATTTCATCTTCAGTTCTAGAGCCTAGCTGATAAATAATTAGATTCAGATCTAAAAATTTGATTTTGCGTCCTATTATTCACCAAAGACCTCTTAAGACAGCTTAAATTCAACAATCAAAAATCTTTGAATTCAAAATCTGTGAGAAATTCAATTTTTGCATCATTTGTAAGGCGTAGATATCCTCGTGAATATATTTTTCTTTTCACTAAGGAATTTTACCGCTGGTCTAAATGAATAACCTTTTAAAGTTATACTTTTCAGATGTTACACTTAATTTGTGTAAACTAAGAAATAATTCTGGGAAATATCGCATTTAGTGTGCACGGTGTTTGCGAAAATTTTAAGACTGGATTATCAACAAAAGTAAAAGATCTCAGCCGTTTGGCATTCAATTTCGATCTGATCAATATTGACACTTTTCTCTTGTTTACACAATACACTTGTGATAAGGTTTTGAGTAAATGAAAAATAAATCAAAATCTATTACAAGCAATGAAAAATTTATCAGAAAAATGTATTTTTCACTAGTTGAAAAAACCATTGCGTTTTGCATGAGTAAGGTCTACGTAGGGCGTTGATCATGATAAAGGCTGGAAATTGTGTAATAAATCCATCTTTTTTCTCACGCATATTTCACCTAGTCGTATTAACAGTATTAAAGCATTTGACACTATGAAAAGTGTAACGATTTGATTGGCCAACTCCAATGATTGGATAATATCTCTATTCAGTATAAATAAGACGTTGGAAAAAAGGATTTTTTCTACAAAAGAAACCGAGTAAGGAAACCACAAGATGAAAATAACCATCCTTATCTTTGCAGTCCTATCATTTTTTTTGATCGACTCGAGAAGAATCAGGAGAGCTTCCACAGAGAGGGTTGCAATTAAATGGCCGAATGGTGTCATTCCCTTTGTTGTGGAGGATAATACATTTAGTGAGTATTCTGTTAAAAATGTATGAAGGAAAATGAACACATGAGATTTAATGTTGTTCACTTGCTACCTGACTATATTGTCTTCTGCTTTGTATACGTCTCTCTGTTGAAAAAGAAAAGGGTTGAGTATTTCTTAAGAAATAGGGAATATGATAGTTTTAGTGATTGTTGATAAATCAGAATTAATTAGACTAATAAATCTGATAATATTAAATAAAAATCATAAAAATAGTTTGAACTATAATTTTTCTTAAGAAATGCTACACTCTTTTCTTCTTTTTCTACAGATAGACCAATGTAAGCCGAAACTGTTCCCTGAAGGACTATTTAGTTCAAAATAATTTGCAAATTTCAATGAATTATAATTAGTTAAAGTTGAAGAAAGGCCAGGGTAGTAGTTGAAGGTTTAACAAACCAAATGTTTTATATTATAACATGTTGAACTTATGCTGAGTCAATCAACATTCTGTTTCTTCTAGCTTCAAGTCAGCAGCAATTTATTGAAAAGGCTGTCGAGACGTGGAATGAGGAGACCTGTCTAAAGTTTATTCCCTATAATAAGAGGAGACATTTGAATTATGTGACAATAAAGGATGGAAATAGCTGCTACTCCGAAGTGGTCGGGAAATTGGGTGCACCAGGAAGCCAGACTGTGGGCATGTCGAAGAATGGATGTCGTTATGTGAGTAGTCGAATTTTGATTTTGGGTTTTATTCAAAAAGCTTTTTTAAATTACCATCACTCGCTAACCAATTCCTAGACAATTCATCAGAGTTAAGATATTAAATATGTAATTTTTATACAAATCACTAATGTATTTTAGTGCACTTATGTCTTGTTAAATTAGAAACAAAAAGGTATTGTCAATTTTAAAATATTTGTCTGTAAATTCTTGTTTACAATAATGAAGATTTGGTTGTAATCAATTATCGTGATGAATATTTTATTTACAGTACGGCCTATTTCTACATGAATTGGGACATGTAATTGGTCTTGTCCATGAGCACAGTCGGCATGATCGCGATAACCATCTGAATATATTCCTTGATAATATTCAAGTCGAGTTTAAGGATATATTTGAAAAGAAGAATGATAGCGTCAATCTGTCGCCCTACGATATTCAGTCAGTCATGCAATATGGACCAGATGTGAGTGAAGTTTTTTGCGTAGTTTTCATCAGTTAATCCTGCTATTCGAGAATAATGCTTATTGAGTTAAAATTAAAAGATTGTATCTTTATAGAAATTTTATCTCCTACCCAATGAGACAGCAGTAAGTTTTAGTCTTAGCCTCAGGGCAATTTCATGTATAGCAATTTCATTTTGAAAGCTTGTTTGTGACATTTCAGCTTTCCATTGAAACTCACTCATTTTGTCTTGTCATCATTTTGAAGATGAAGGAATTTAGATTTCATAGTAATTTTTTACATTGAATTCCCAAAGGATTTCTCGGAAACTGGAGAGGTTTTTAAAATGAAAAACCCAAAACTGCAAGCCCTCCTCCTTGATGTATACTCAAAAGATATCAGCTATTGGGATGTAAAGGCAGTTAATGAGCTATACTCGTGTAATAAGACCTGTTCAACAAATCTCCATAAGCCGTGTGAAGAGAAGAAGGGCTTTCTCAATGAAAAGTGTCAATGTGTAACAATTGAAGGTTAGTTAAACAGATTTGAACCTTTTTCATTCATATGGTCAGTGGATACGTTGATAAAAAATGGTTCTTAATGAATTATTATATAGAATTTGCGAGTAGACGTTGTATAAATCTTGCTGCAGAAGACTGGTGCGAAGAGGAAGCCGCCAAGATGAAATGTACACATGAGAATACCCTAATGTCTTTTCAGTGTCGTAAAACATGTGGCTATTGCTTTCAAGCGGATACAATCAACCTTAGTCTTAAACATGAAATGTATGTTGATCTGTGTTTCGAATGAACTTTAACTTTTTTATAATTTTTATATGAAAGATTACGCTAATCTCATGATTGACATGATTCTTTACTTCTAACACCTCTATTCACACTTCTGTGTCCTTGAAAAAGAAGAAATTTAACGATTTTAATTGATTTTTGGAATTCTCTACTTTTTTATCTTTTTCTTTCTTCAAGATGTCGTGATCTCCTGGAAGAGTGCGAGGAATATGAAAAAGCCAATCGTTGCTCAAAGGACCCACAGTTCATGATCATGAAATGTCCATACTCTTGCGGTTGGTGTCGGAAGGAAAGTATAATTTTACCCAATTACCAGAGGAAATCGGCAGTCTTCACCAAAAAGGAAATCGAATTCGGTTCACGGAACATTGAAATATTGAACAGCGAAAAGTGTGCCGATAAGGCGAATCCAAAGGCTTGCCAGGACTGGGCAGAAGTTGGCGAGTGTAACCTTAACCCAGTCTGGATGCATCGGCATTGTGCCAAATCGTGCAATTACTGTCCAGACCTAGTCCTGCAACACGAGTGGGTGAAGTATTTGAAAGACATTATTGAAAAGCTTTTCAAGTTTATATCTAGCCTGTGGTCTTGAAGAGATTTACATTTACAATTCCAATAAAGTATAAACAAGCCTTTATTTTTTCCGAAAAAAAACACCCACTCCTCATTACAAACTAACAACACAGATTAAATAGGAATATATTGAAATTTTTAATTCTTTTTCAGATACCATGACATCACAACAAACTCGAGTCTACTCGGACCGGAGCCTCTTGTAAGTTGACTTTAAGTACAGTTATGCTTGATGTATTTAAGGGTTTATGATGTAAGAAAAATAATGGACACATTATAAATTTCGAGTAAACAAAGAGATAAAAGTTTCTGGTAATTTCAAAGTGAGATAGGACGGATAATGATTTAGGAAATAATTTAATAATAATAATAATTTGAAATAGAATTTTATACTGATTTCAGATCTGCTTTCAGAATTTCGTCACCGTTCATATTTTGGTCGTTATGGCCAAAAAAACGAACAAGTGTCGTTTTCAGTAGCTTAACGAACTTGGTTGATATTTTTGGTATGGTACGTAGTAATCTGAAATTGATCATATCCCCATTAGAAAGAACATTTATTATTCTTGATAGCAACGAACATTTTCATGTAGAGAAATTTTAAAAATGTCTCCAATTTTTTTCGAAAAATATTCTTAAATTGGTGAAAGTTTTCCTAATCCGATTTTAAGATATCTTCAGAAAATTTATCATAAATTCTCAAATCTATTGAGAATAGCTCTCTACATAAAACCATGGATGGATTTTTAATTCTTTATATTCGCTAATATCAACTCTCTAGTTCGACTTCGTCTCTAACTCTTCTCTTATTAAAAGGTTTTATTTTTCTGTTCTAGAAAAAAAAATATTTCAGATAAAAATAGCTTTTGCGCTTCACAAGGTGTGTTTCAGTTTTTAACAGTCAAAAAGTAAAAATAAACCAATTGGAAAAAATGCCATAAAACATAACTCTAGACAGTCATGCAGAATCTTAAAATAGATTTACTTTTCTTCTTTCATCAGAGTGAAACTCAATTCGTCAGATTATTTTCAAAATTTTCCTAAATTTCCACAAGTTATTGGCTTATTTCATCAAGGAATTCAAAACTCCGTTTGAACGGCAACATTGCTGAACTTTATCGAGTTTATTGTGACTCAAAAAAATATTTTATTGTATTTGTAAAAACAGTAAACTCTCATCTTTAAGTTAACTAGGTTTATATTGAAATAAAATCATAGACTCGAAACTTTATTTCATTTAGCTTTAATACGTTCGCTCTAAGATAGTTCATTTTTTGCAAAGTTAGATTTTGGTTAATGAAATGCTAAAGTCTAACTTGATTCTTGTCCCAAAGGTGCCAAAGAATGAAACAGACATTCAAGATGATCAAGCACAACCAGGCGATATTGCTCTCAAGATAAATCCAACAATACCATTGATTACCACGACAACTTCAACAACGACAACTCCTGAACCAACCACAACAACAACAACAACTTCAACAACGACGACTCCTGAACCAACCACGACAACGACTTCTGAACCAACCACGACAACGACTCCTGAACCAACGACAACGACAACAACGACGACAACTCCTGAACCAACAACAACGACGACTCCTGAACCAACCACGACAACAACGACAACTACAACGACAGTAGCTCCTATTACAACGACAAAAAGACGTCGTATAATTCCAACCACAACGACAACTACAACAACCACGACAACAGAACGAATTGATCTGAGCATTGCGTGTGAAAATAAACACCCGGATAATGAAGAATGCGAGTTGATGGCAAAGAAACGAGAATGCATTTACCATGAGGTGTGGATGTTTGAGAATTGCCGACGTTCGTGTAGAGCATGTGACAAGGAAATATCCAAGCTAATGGCAGCTAACAATGGCAAGCCTGATCCGATCACTTGTCCGATATACCGACAAAAATGTAACAAGCCAGAATTAACTGTCCAATGTCCATTTGTCTGTGGGGGTGAGTTTACTTACTACAATAATCTTTCTCAATTCTATTGTATACTTAATGATAATCATTCTATAGTCAAGGTTTGTGAAGACTATCGTTACGACTGTGAGTCATTGAAGAGTAGGAATTATTGCAGGACCTATTTTTACGAATCAAAAAAGAACTGCGCAAAAACATGCGGTTGGTGCGGAGGCTTATGATTTGCACGAGGCCATTATAACCAAATTATGCATTGTCATTCAAATATTTGATATTATACAAGAGTGCTTCGAAAGAGTGATAGAAAAGGATGAGCGCCAGACACTTTTATATACATGTCATAATATGAAGAATTTTTTCTATACAATACTATACTCTATTCAATTCCTCTTCTCGTCTAATCTCTAAAATGGGAGCCTCTAAAAATAATAGACAAGAATGCCTTTTTCTATTATATTATAGAATTTCTAAAAGAATATTGGCTTCATAATACACGTTATATATGGAAAAGAATTAAAAACATTAAAAACCAAAAATTCTTTTACATTTGTTATATCCAAATAAATTGATTGCATTTAAACAATTATCACCTCTAATTAATAATTATAGCCAAAAAAGTGTTATTTTGGTTCATGAATTATTGCCCTTCAGTTTTTATTTTTACAGTCAAGTTTTTAGCTATGATTTTTTTCTGTATTTTTGCAGAATCGGTTTTGTGCACAAAAAATCTAGGGTGGCAATTTAAATCATGAAGACTGTATAATTTTTGTAATTTCTATAGGAACACGAAGGCATGATTTTGATAGTCTAAGCCTTTTTGTCCAAATTTCTCTCAGAATTCACCTCTCAAGCGATATTAAATTTTCATCTCTCTACAATAATTAAATAATAATAAATCTACTTACAAGTAAACAAAATAATATATTTATGAAAATTAAATAAATATAAAATCTTGATAGGATTAATCTAATTGTAATTTATAAATCCAGAAAATATCAACTGGACATCATTAAATGTTGTAGAATTCGAATATAATATGTTACATTTCATTCCGTAGAATCCAATGCATGAAATTTTCCCTGATAACACTAGAGAATCATCATCTTTTTGTTCAGAGTCTGCCTCTAACACTTTGCCAGGATTCAATAGATCAACTTGAACGCTTTGTACATCTATTTCGAGCTCACAGCCACCGTAGTCATTACCAAATTGTGTCACTCTTTTATGGCTAGTCTGTACTCTTATTCCATCAATCATGTAGCCGGAATTCAATTTGAGATGTGTAATGAGTTCATCATCCTCCAATTCGAATCTTTGAGTAGCCTGTTTGGTAAAGTTTACTTTACCATGATTCCTTTTCGCATTAGTATTCCTATCTTTGTAGTTGAATCTGGCGCCTGTGAGCATGTTCTGTCCCTTGACATCCCAGTCGATAACCTGATAGAATTCCAAACTCTTCAGGTGCAAATCTTCTGGATTCTCAAGGTATAATTTTGTTCCCGTCTCAAATCGGTTATATTCACTAGGATGATTTCCAAATTTCTTCTCCGTAATAAACAAGGCATTGGGATAGCCATAGAATAATTTTGATTTATTCCTGCGTCTTTCGTCAAGAATTTCATTTGAAAATTTTTGAGTTTCTTTGATTATCGATGGGTCAGTGAAGATTTTCCCGATAAATTCTAAATATTTCTTGCGGTATTTATCAAAAAGAATAAAGTTGTTGTTTTCATCTCTAAATAGTAATGATTTGTATTGAATAATTTCTCGAATTTGATCCACAGAGAGAATCTTGTAAGTTTCCAAATACTCCATAGGATAATTGGAGATACACTTGATCAGGATTGATTTCAAAGCATCTTTAGAGAGATCCTTTTGAATTCCAAACAGTTTAATAAGGGTTTCATTGGAATATTCCTTTGATTCTAATTTAATCTTGATTTTTTCAAAGATTTTGTGAGAAATTTCGTGACACAAAAGGAAATCTGATGCCACAAAAGCTTGGGGGATTTCAGATTCGATAAATTCATAATCCTCCTCATACATTAGATCTAGAATTTTTGAGAGAATGCCCGGGGAGATTTCGTCAAGCCTCAAGGATAATTCGGTTGATAATGGAGGATTGTTTTCGTGAAAAATTAATAATCCATTAATGTACTCTGATTTTTCACTAATTAATTTCTTGTGACCATTAAAAATTGTACCTTGGCATTCAATTTTTATGTCAAAGTCTTGATTTGATTGTCTCATATTTCTGTAATGATTGTAATCAATTTGACTCATTTTGAAATTAATTCAAATCGGTGAGTTCCTGACCCTAAGAGTAAAACAACAAGACATCATCTAAAAATTTCAACTTTTAAATTTCAAGGTTAACTGTTAACGTACGAAATCAATTTGGTAAACTTAATTAGTATCTAGTAGATGAAAGACTCTTTCAGAAAGAGGCGAAACGAAAATAAAATTAAAATCTATTTGATTCACATATCATTATAAATTATCCACAAGTCTTTTAAACGTGTATCTTTTGCTGAGCAGTAGTTCTGAAAATCAAGTAAAAAATGGTCCAAGAATTGATCATCTCCAGTGTACTGGCCATGCCATTTCTTGGGTAAAACATGATTCCAAGACCAGAAGAATCCAATTCTTTCTTGATTTTGGTCTGTCTCATTCACTTTGTTCGGGTAGATCTGATAAGAATTTTGCTCCTTGGGTAAATACTGAGTGTGAAATTTTATTTGATCATCAAAAGCCATATTCCCAAAGTTATTCGATGAATAAGATGGTATCAACGCGAACATTCCCCCGTTGCAATGGATATAAGATAGATTTGGCTTCAGTGTCTCTTCAAGTTCTTCATCCGTTTGGTCAATTGTATAAGAATCTCGGAGGAAGCCAAATCTAAAGTTTAATTTTTAAATTATTTTCCGTTTAATTAGCATTTTTTTAAAGGAGGGTTTTACAATCTAACAAAGTGTTTATTTTATAGCACTTTAAAAATATTCTGGAGAGCATACTTGATAAGAATTTTTTTTTGAAAGTTACGAATTTTCTGGCGTAGGTCATGACTCCTTTTATCTAAAGAATGAAGAAAAATAATTTAAATTTTAATTGGTGATAAATCAAAGGACTCACTGGGAAAGTAACTCTGGATTTCATTAAAAGTGATTTGTGTAAAATCTCTCTTATCAGGCTTATCGGAAAGAACAGCTTCCATATTCAGGGGAATAAAAATTGGTAATCGGAGGGGATCAGCAGCAAAATTGGCAGTTGTCGGCTGTCCAAAAGGATAACAAGGGGCTGGGAAAAATTGAAAAGATGCGTTTGCCGCTTTTCTACACCAATCTGCTAACTGAATTTGGGGAAAAGAACATTATAATTGGGATTAATAAATATTGATGCTTATTTAATAAAAAATAAACAAATGATTTTAGATTAACCAAAAATATCTCAAATTGTGTGTTATTGAATCAGTTCAATAACGTACCAATTCACCAAGGAACACTCCAGTTGCTACAAGCCAATGAAACTCAAAGCTAAAGGCACAGAGCGGATGAAAATTGGCCGCGTAACAACATCTGGTCCATTCGACACGATCTGTCTGATCAAAGTTTTCCAAGTCAGCAATGCACATTTTGAAGAGGGTTCCATTGAGAAATTCAAAATGAGTCTTGTCGTCAAGGCCGAAAATTTTGCAAACATTTGAGAATTGATGATAGTAGCTGGAGTTTTCTGATATCTTTGATGGGGAATGACAAATGGCAACTTCGGACCATTCAGTCTGGAAGCAGCTGGACCATCCATTCTCAGAGTTCTCTTTCCCTCTGGGCAGATAGTCTTTTGGAAATTTTGCTGGAATGGTGAGAGCTAGAAAAATTGAATCAAGATTGACTCAAACGAATATGAGACCAGATTGGAATGCATATTTTCAAATTATTACTGATTGTGGCCGTGTAAATTGTTAAAAGATAACTGAAGCAATTCTCGATGAATTTTGGAATTTAATAATTTTACAAAAAACTCATTTTTCCATCAAGGTCTCAAGATTTTCTTGAAACCGGTACAAAAGGCACACTTTCACCGATTTAACCCTTCATGTTCCATTATTCCACCAGAGAATATATTTAGAAAGATATATTTTTGAAAACCTATTTGCTGAGGCATAAGAAAGAAATAGAATAACTTTTTATCGTAAAACAATAGCTGTAGATTTGAGAAGTTAAGAATATAAATGCCAATTTAACATTTGCTATTTTTTGAATGAAAAGTCGGCTCTCAAAAAGGAATTCAGATTCGGAATCAGGGTAGTTACTTTGTTCAGATTACAAATTTTCTAGTTTGTGCGGTAAAAAAAATAATTTGGGACAAAATTCGAAAAAAAACTTGAAAAATTGAATAGGGACAATTGGTTTTTTTGTCTATTGGTGATCCAGAAAAATGAATAATAATTTCACTCTCATCTTGAAATCACCCGAGATTTGGAACTTGAGATTTTTCTTAAATCGGTGAAAGAGTTTCTTCTTTTTAACCGGTTTCCAAAATTAATATCAGAAAATTTCGTGAACTTTATAGAGGCAAAAAATGTCAATTCTAATCTCTTTTACTCAATAAGTCTTAGGTGTAACTTGTTATAATTGAGTAGGAGTTGAAACTAATTGAATAAAGTAAATGTAAATCACTGGAGATATCATTTGAAGAGTCTTGGGCAATCGTAGATTGTTCCGGGTTCAAGAAACAGTACAGATACGAACCAAAGATGAACTCATGCTTTGGATTTCCACTAGCATGGCATATCCATCCTTTTTCAAGGAGACTCTGAAGGTAGTTTACAGAATCTTTGATTGTGTCAATATCTTTGAAATGAATCTGTACCCACAGGGTTACATAGTACGACATAAATGTTAGATTTGGTAAGCCAGATGATGAGGTTATCAAGTGAATTCCTGACCTGAATAAAGGAGAGAGATTTATTCTAAACTTTTGGATTTAGTTGATTGAAAAATATTAAGCGTGATGGAAATGAAATAGGCAAGAAACCCAAAAGCCGTGACTTTTGATATTTTTCATCGACCAATACAGATCGAGTTATGAGAAAAGCTCAACTTCATTTGAATTTTGCTAATTATTTCATCAAGGATAAGAAATAAAAGTGATCCCCCATGAATTCCAAAGGATATTGGATGAGTTTTTACGAAAACTGATTAATAATCTAAAGATGTTGGATCACTCACTCTGGATCAATCATTGCAGAGATGACTTTCAAAGGAGGTGATGCTCTGGTCAATTCCGAAGGGTCTTTCATTGTATAGAGACTCTCATTGTTGCTATGGCCGCCACTTGAGATGGTGTCAACTTTGGACAGATCAAATGTAAAATGATTCTAAAGAAGCAACAGTTAGGGGTGTAATCTTACAAGTGTATGTAAATGTAAAAGAAAAAAACAAAAGTGAAAAATTAAAAACATGTTTGGATCAATTTGATATTGATTTTTTAGGAGTAAATTTAGTTAGATTCAGTGAAATTAAGTTCTTCTCTCATGTTTGTTCACGATAAATTAATTTAGGTGCATGTTGTGTGTGTGGGGGGGGTGAGTTTTAATGAGGAAAAATAGACCGACAAAGTGTGAAAGATATAAATACAGGGGGACCCATAGTTAGTGAGTCAATAGAGTTAGTATAGAGAAAAGCTAACTTTGAAATGAAGAGATGAGAATTTAGTATTTTTAGTAAAACACTCATTAACTCTGGTATTCGGGAAAAGAGTTATTAATTTTCGAATCCATGAGACCAAAAGTTGCTGGAATAAAAAAATTTCCAAAATTGGCCGAAATTAGGAATTATTATATGTTTACATTAGGTAAAATATTAAGAATTTGGTCAGAGTAGTTCAAAAAACTTTGTCATTATTGTTGGCAATCGAGCCATATGAAATTTTTCATAATTTATCATGAAAGGAGATGACCCAAGAATTGAAAATTTTACTTTTTTCATAAAAATGACGGGTTTATTCGAACTGTATTAATCCAGAGAAAATTTTTTCAAGTTACATAGCTAAGACAGGAAATTTTGTTATGGTTTCAGAATACGCTGATAACAAATAAGCAATTTTTTTACAAAAACCAACCTTTAGTTTAGGAGTTATTGGCCCAAAAAATAGCCATTTTTTATTTCAAGGAATGAATTCAAGGTGATCACATTTTTGAATCCTAAAAGTTTGTTTCTTTTTTCTCTTCAACTTCTGTGAGTAGTTTAAAAAAATCGTCATAATTCATGCGAAAGAATATTAATTCTTCTTTCAGAAAGCTGGTCAATAAATTTTTTTCAGTATCTTTAAAACAGAATTATAGCTTGAGAAAGTAGGGACTTGAAGGGTTAATAAAAATTTTGAGAACAGACGTTAAAGTATAAATTCAAAATAGGCCTAATCTTTAGTATTCAAGCAACTTTTAGGCTCATTACATAAATAATTTTGTTCGTGACTATCAGGAGAAAACTACCAAGTTTTTTGTAAAAATAATAAACTCTCACCTTCATACTCAATTATAGCTTTTGATGCAGGCAGAAAAATTATGTCCGATACGAATGATACCTAATAAAACGACCTGTAAAAAGTTTTATCGAAAATTATTGACGAATAAATCCTCAAAAATTCAGTTAGAATTGGTAATAAATTTCCTGGATACCAAAATCTTTGCCAAGAGCGCCATTAGGACCGAGTTCAAGGAAAAATATTTTTAAAATGAGTTGCTTGCCACAACAGTTGTTGTCGATTTACTTTTGGACTCTTCATAAGCCCAAAAACTCTTCAATCAAATCAAATTAAAAGAGATAGACGGATAGCCAATAAGATTATAACCAATCAGAGGAACTTGTACATTTTCTTTATTTTCTCTATAAATATCGAGCCGGTGTAAAAGTCTGGCGAGATCCGGTGAAATATAAGCTTTATCACTAATTATTCACTTGACTTCAAATTCCTCTAGATGATTCCTTCATCGCCACCAAGTATTAGATTTTATTTTCTATCTACAGATCTATGCTGTTATCCTTTGGATTTTTACTTGTTAAAGTGATCAGACTCTGACTGTATAATCTACATCTCATCTACATCTTTCAGGCTACATGTGGTGCCAAATACATAGGAAGAACCCAAAGACATCTAGCTGTTAGGATAAAAGAACACCTCAATAGAAAGAGTTCCTCAATAAAAAAGCACCTAGAGCAATGTGGTTGTCAAGCAACGGAAGAAAATTTCAAAATTTTATTCAAATGTCCCAACGATAAACTTATAGACCTCAAAATCCGAGAGGTCTAATCATGAATGAAGATCCTAACCTATGCATTCAGAAGAACCATTTACATGATTTGCAGTTACCTTGGCCCAATTGATTTTTAATTTTTTCTTTTCTACACCCATTAATAGAGAAATTTTTTTGGTTTTTCATCAATTGGAAGTGTTTCGAGAATTTTACAATTTCATTAACATAAATTTCATCAAACAAATATTTATAATCATTTAATTGAACCAGGATTAGAGATTCATAAGACCTAGCGAAATATTTCTCTAAATTAAAAAATTCTTTTTATAATTACGATGATGAATAACTGTATGGGAATTTCGGACGTATATGTAAGTATACGTGAATATTTAATACAAAATTATTTAACTGGTTTTTTTAAATGCTAAATTTCAATAGATGGACTTTTCTGCCTGCTTTCAACTATAATAATCTATTTTAACTGGACGAAACTGCAAGTAGGGCGGAGAAAGGTCGTTATAATGCCAAAGAATGAAAAAATTAATCAGGTGAGAGAAAGATGATGAACCTTTGGTGCCTCCAAGATGCTAGCCGCTGAGTGACAAGTTGGCTCTTGAGTATTTGCTAATTTTACATTTGAAAGCTTCGGCGTCGACTGGGCCGATCGTGGCTGTTCGGTTATATTCTTTAGATGATTCAATGTTAGATTCGCTAATGGCTGTGATTTCCTTTTACGCCATAAATTCGCCCATTGTGTTGACTTGACAGGCATACCAGGGTTATTAGTAGTTACTTGTCTAATATTACATTTAATCTGGGACATTGTTTGCTTTTAATAGAGGTATATAAATCATTTGTTATTATTCATGGTCTATGGTAACATTTTCACCATTTAATTTAATTAATGATGACTCATCATTGATGAGGTATTAGTTTGATTAGATAATTTTTTGATTAATTTTTAATTAGTTGATCAATGAAATTATATCACCGGACGAATGTAAAAGACCTAGGACTAGATTTCTTTCTAATGGAAGCTTGTCTCTTGATATGAAAATGAAATTGGTGAACACAGTTAATATACATTGTATATTCAACCGGTTATATTCTTCAATGTTCCTAGAAAATTATTTTTGAAGAATAACGAATTTTTAGAGAAGATATCTCAAAATATTAGCACTTTTCAAATTATTGATGGACGTGGATCAATAGTCTTATCTTTGTTCTCAGTTAAAATGGTGTTGATATTTTAATTATTTGTGTTAAAAAACCCTCAAGTATTTGTTGGCACTCAGATTCAGGACTGAAAAAAATATGAGGGAGTAAAAACCAGATTCGTATGTTCAGAATCACATTTGGACAAGCTGCATTGTTACAAGAAACATGTTGTTTATTACATGGAATTATCGATGGTTATGGGAGAAAATAGATTGCGAAATAAAGAGAAATTTAGATTAGAATTAGATAATAGTTCATGAAGACAGCTTACATCATAGTCTTTAACAGGTAAAACACCAGGATTTACCATTGACCGACGTTTACTCATGTAATGTTTCATAGCATGATACGATTTAAAATCTTCCAGACTCAAGTGATTGTTTAAACTTGATTCATGAAATGTCTATGTTAAAATTAAAAATTATAACATTTTGTACAGATGTGTTACAAATGTTATTATGAAAATTTATTTGATGAATTCATAAGAAGCAAATAAGCCCATGATCACATGGGTAATTCTGATGAGGTGATTGTTTTTTTTCCTCTTCCATTGGGTAACTAAGTGGAGAAGACAAAAAAATATAACCAGAAACAGGACAACAGAAAATATTCCCTTAAACACTTTTTTAAGACACTAAAATTATTTCTCTGAAAAGTGAAAAATAAGTATCACTCAAAAGACTCAATAATCTTTTATTAAGAAGTCCTCAACCTGATGAAATTACCAGGTATTATTTTTATTGGTTAATGTACTTGTTTTAGAATGGATGTTTTGAACAGAGTTGAGCATCTCATCATTTTATTCAAAAGATATTCTCAATGAATTTGGGAATTCTATGATTTCACTTTTATAAATCGACAAAACTTGATAGTGATAATTGGATTCTATGTCTATTGAAAGATATATAAAATATATTTAGAACCGTTACAAAATTTAGAACCGATTGAAAATATTTTAACCGAAAGTCTTGAGAATGAGAATTTAAAGATAAAAAGACTTGTTAAATAGAAATGAAAAGTCTCATAACTTAAACGATCGTAAATTCGGACGAGAAATCTTTTTTTGCTTTCGATTGATACGAAGATCATTACTCTACGACTTCTAGAATCTGAGAAGATAAAATAAAAAAGCAAATTGTAATAACTTTCTGCTGCCATGGGTGCCACAAAACTACAAGTATTTTTTCAAACAAATAGCACTATTAAAATTAGCGCAAAATGCCGAAAAAAATTTTTCTTTCGAATTTATTTTCAGAAAATTGAGATTTGTATAACAATGCAGAACATCTTGACGAATTTTTATCTTACTAAAATATAAAATGTAAAGTTCAACTTACTGAGGGAAGGCCTGGAGGTAACTTTCGCATACTCTTTCTGACACGATTGATCAACTCCATAAAGTGTACGAAGGATTTGAGACTGGCTTCGAGTTCTTTCTCAGTCTTCTCTTCATATACATCGCAATAAACAAACTTTTTCTGGTTCGAAGACGATGGAGGAGTGTAGTAGCTAGATGAAGGAATTTTAGTTTGTATTAAAAAAGTTAATGAATGAATGAATGAGACAGACTCTTTAATCATCTCAAAGAGATGCTTGGTAGGACCCACAGCGGCAGGCACTAGGACAAATCGACTTCTCCAATACTTTAGACTCTGATTAGAGAGAAACAGGTCAAGACTTTATGAATGAAGCTGTATCGGAAATTCAACATACTGTGACCATAGGGAAGGCATCGGAAATGCCTCTATGCTGGATGTAGTTATCAATGTAGCTCCAGTTGAAAGTGGCCGTACTCCGATTAAGGAATTTCACAGATAACAAAGTGTACTCGTTTGAGTCAGGTACTGTTAGATAGTAGGAATATTCAATTGGCTTCTCAGATTTATCAGTTCTAAAGGAAAAAAAAATTATATATTGATGATGGTCTCAATTTTTTTCTTAGACCTAAAGAGTTAAAGACACGCTGATTGGGTATCTACAGTTGAAGACTATCGATAGTAGAGTAGGCCAAATTTTTCAACTTTTCCCAGCTTTAATCTAATTTTGAAGATATTTGAAAACTAAGCATTTTTTCCATACGTTTTTGAGGCTGTTCTAATATACAAAATCTCGATTGGAAAGGACAAGTTTTGAACACGCGCCAGGATTTTTTCAATGAATTTTACTACGAGAAAAGACAAAATTAAAATTTTTGAATTTATTTTGCAACATTTTGAATACAAATAGGGCTTATAGTAAATATTGAGTCTTTTTTCACATGTTGAATGAAATTCCTAGGAAATTAGGTAAAATTTGATAACTTTAGGGGAAATGGGATTCTTGTATATCAGAACATGAAAAATTTTCATTTAGATTTTTTCTCGGTACGAACATCAATTTTTGATCATGGAATGGAAAATTGTTCGGGGAAAATAAAATTGTTTTATCCTAATCAAGGCCAAGGCAATATCAAGTTTTACAGTTACATGATTTTCTCATTAAAGCCTGTTAATCTTGTCAAGAGGAGTTTGCAAATGTTCAGCTGGGTTAAATATGAGTTAGAAAACTATGTTTTTAATGAATAGCTGTGGTCGGCGAAAAAATTTAAAATCAAAGTTTATGAAATTCTAAGCACGAATTCTATGTTTAAAAAATTTCTGACTATCTCGGAAAATAATTTTAGGCTTGAAGAAAATATATTTAGAACGTTTTTTATTTCATGATTTTGAAAATGAATTATAGAATATTCTTGAATAGATTGGAAATAAATAATAATAATACTATTATAATTTATCCAGTATTTTTAGTTGATTTTGTAAGACCTTTCTTTGTTTGTTTAAAATATTCTTCTAAAAATAACTATTTGAAATCATGTCTGCTATGATAGAAATACCAAAATTTTTTACAAATGGAGATGTTTACAGATATAGATACCAGTAATAAAGTGTTACATGACATTTTCGGATTCAGTAGAAAAAGACCCAAGTTTTAACATCATATTTTATTAACGTACTTGTATTCATATCTTTTGACAGAGATTTCGTCACCGAGTATTGTAATCTTGTGGAAGATTCTTCCAAGGCTCAACTTTATGGTATTCGACTATATTATTAATTATAATTATTATTCATAATTAGCAAATTTTTTAACCCCTTAAGGCGACCAGATTGAATACAGCCAGGTGAGAGAATTATAATTCCACATTTATAAATAGATTGACTATGACGTTATTCGCTTGCTACCTGACTAAATTGTCTATTGGCCTGAATAAAAAGAAAAGGAAGCGAAGGGTGTAGTATTTCTTTAAAAAATAAGGATTATATTATGTTATAGTTATATAATATAATTCATCACTTGAAGGAAAATTAAGATTAGGATTAGAATAAAAAATACCCTTCTCTTCCTTTTCTTTTTCTACAGATAGACCAGTACAAGTCAAAAGACAACATAGTCATTTAGGAAGCGAACAGTATTATAGTCAATTTATGCCAAATACCTTCTTGAAGAACTACTACTTGGTAGTAAATTATGATTAATTATAATTAACGAGATCAAAAAATAGTTTTAAACTCCATTCCTGTGTCTTATATATTCGTTATATCGTTTATAGTTTAACTAAGGAAGGTTTATTAATGTTGAAACGATAATCATTTTCTCTTGATACTGTTGTAAATAATTATTCGTGATGATGGTGAAATAATGTAAGAACTTTCGAATCAATCTGATTGGCTCTTCGTTTGAGCAATAGATTGGATAGGGGATACGTGTTCATTATTCTGTTTAAATTTCAGAAAATTCTCCATTATTATTCGTCAGACCATTAGGCTAGATATAAGAGAAGAGATGCTACTTCTGGTCGCCTTTTTAAATAAACAACATGGGAAATAAATTATTAAATTGTGCTGTGTTATAATTAATTACTGTGGTGAAATGGTGCATATCATCGGCAAGATCGATGCCAGATGAATTTGTAGATTGTTGGTGATTTTCAGTGTATTGTGCACTCATAGAAGTGAGATTTGGCATAGCAGAAATCTGTCGAGAAAAGAGATTTGTTCCAGAGCTTGTTTGTTTGAAATTTTGCTGATTCGGTGAAAGAGATCTCATGGACTGATGAATTATTATTTTAGTATGATTATGAGAGAAAATGGGTTATATCATGAGAAATGAGGGTAGGAAATCTGATGAGGATAAATTAGAAATCAAATGTATATGTTACAAGAAATCTAGAAACCCATGATAAAGCTAATTGATAGGAAGTTGGGAATCTATGATTTTTACAGAAATCTCGATTTTTTCATCAAGAATTCGAATATGGTCATTTTTAAAATTTCAATTTGGCGCCAAAATCCCATTTTTTCGAGCTTTGAACGGAAAATTTTTATTGATCTGAAAGCTGAAGGTTGATCAAAAGAGGTTTTTCAGGATCAAGATTAGACAAGAAAATCAATTCAACTGAATCTTTTCTGATGCATAGCCTTATTATCGTTTGGGATCTGAATTTCAATTTTTTGATCATTTTCATTACTTGAAAATCAATGAAATTTCATTAATTCAAAATCTCTCTAGTCAGCTTTATTATCTAATCTTGATCCTGGAAAATCTCATTTAATCAATCAAAAAATGGGATTTTGTCGCCAAATTGAAATTTGATAAATAAAAATAAGTTAAAGTTAAAGTGGGCAACAAGAGTAGGATTCCAATAAATCTTTAACAAATTCGAATTCTGGATAAAAAACTCAAGATTTCTGTAAAAATCATAGATTCCCAACTTCATATCAACTAACTTTATTCTCAAGAATTCTTAGCTAGCTGGCCTCAAGTTATCGATTGTTACAGGGAATCTGGGAACTCTAGGAAGTCTTGAGAATAACCAAATCCCCAAGCAATCTTGATAACCCTGTTTCTGGGTAGATTCTATAAACTAGACTTCGAGATTCCCTAACAAGCTATAAAGTTTACTTTGAAAATCATAAAATTAATGATAATAATGAGTAGAGCCTAGCGATTTATTAGCAGAAATTAATTCTAAAATACAAAGTTCAATTAACCTGGCTACAGATTCATTTAGCTCTATTCAAAATGATTCAAAAGAAATTTACTTTGATTATTCAAGACTCAAATATTTTTCTTCTAATAACTTTTAATATAATGTAAAGATTACTATACTTGAAAGTAATATTAAAATCTTCTACTTAACTCTTTTGTACAATTCAAATTAAAATTATTTCTATTCCTCTCGGAAAATACGATAACAGGAGACAGGTTTAATGAAAATACGATTGCTGAAACATGATAGACTAGCTACATTAATTGTGATAATATTTAGAAACAGGTAGTGTAGAGACAAATCGGAAAGAGAAGCAAGAGAACATACCTGATTGGTTAGATTATGAAAGGAACTGTTTCCATCTGAGATTGATAGGCCAATGCCCAATTGCCGTGATTGATTTTTGGCGAATATGCTAAGAATTGGATTCATTGTAGTTTCTTCATTTCTGGTGAATTTCTGTAATAATAATAAAGAGAAAATTACAAATGTATCTAATCCTATATGCCCCATCTGGATCATATTTTTAACTTTCTTAAACCATAATTCTGAGAAAGTAACTAATATTCTCTCGAATGAACTATGACTCAATCTGATAAATTGATTTATTGTGGAGTTAAGACAACTTGAATATGACTAGTTTAAATATAATAAACGTTATTTTGAAAATCCATTTTAGAATATCAGAAAAAAATAAATATACCCGTAGAATTCGAAAATGTGATCATCTCTTGAGATAAAAATGTTAATTTTTTTGGTCCATTATCTCCTAAACTAATAAAAGTAGTTGGTTTCTGAAACCATGGAGAATTTCAATTTCAGCAATGTCCCTTGAAAAAAATTTATCTGGCTCTTCAAGGGTTAATTGAAGGACATGAAACGTATTCGCTAAATTGCATTTCTAATTCTGAGCCTGTTATTCCTAGTAATTCCCAGTAACGAATAATGATAATAACTAACAACATTCTTATTGCCCCTGGTTGAGCTAATCAATGCTCTTGGCATGTTTTCATTTCTTCGGTTAACCCTGTTGAAGGGAGATTGAGTTTTTGGCAATGTCTTTCGTACGGTCTCCCTTGTTTTCATAAGAAAGATATTTTCATTCTTCTTGGGCTGTCCTCGGTCAGGATTGATGTTAATACTGACTGAACTTGTCTGACGGCTCTTTACAACTTTGTCAACTGATGAGGGATTGGCATCGGAAAAATCCAGACAAATTTGAAAGCCCTATCAAATTTAAAGTAACATCTTTAGGCTTATTTAAAAAATTCTTGAAATAGAGGAAAATTAAACTGAAAGCTTATGAAATGATGAGTTACATGAGATAATCTCTGATAGACCATTTCCTTGAATATTTGCTTCGCAGTGAGTGGTCTTCGGATGTATTGACTACCAGGGATTTTATCGTTGCTAATGAAATGAATGAAAATTAAAACATGTAACCTGTAAGAGATGGTGTCAAAAGTATATGAACTTGAAAAGCAAATCTAATTTCAAGGTTGTAACTAAAAGTTAATCAGAATATGTTAAAAGAAATATAACAAGTGTAACGCACAATTCATTTATTTTGAGTTCATTGCAAAGGGTCCTATCTGTGATAATCTGATGTTCGGTAACATTGAAGAATATTTCCTTTAGGGTTTGTTCGTCGGGGAAATAGTCTGTAGTTACTGGGAGGCATGCTGGCGTGCTTAGAGACTTCCAATCTACTCCTAAATGTACAAAGGATAAATAAAGGGTTGTATCTAAGCCAAATTAAAAAATAAACATGAAGATTTACAACAAACACTCTGGAAATTTCACTTGCAAATTCAACTCCCCTATGTATGAAACTCATTGGATTTCTTCTTTACAGCAAATAGTGCAAACCAATCCTTTTTAACCCTTCAAGCAAGTCGTTATTGTAAACTCTTTTTGATTAGAACCTACTTCACAGGGTCATAGATAAACGTGACATTACAATCGCCTGAACTCTATCTACTAAAGCTTCAAAGATCGATAACTCCTTAACTAAGAACAATTGTGTCAAATTTTTATTCAACGTATTCATGAGAAGAAAATCTCTGGGACTTTCATGAGTTGAAGTTACAAATGAAATTTTGTTAAGTTTTATTAAAATACACTGAAACATGCAATGAGAAATGATGATTAAAAATATTTTTTAGATAGCAAACGAATAAAATACATGAAGAATATTGTTATTTTGGCGAAATTCAAAAGGAAAAACAGCGAATAAAGTTACGAAATGCAATGGAATATGAATTGTTAACTTTAACGATTAAACATTACCAATATAGAGATCAGATTTGATCTGTTGATTTTCTGCTTGTTGGAAAAAAATTTATTAATAAAAAATTCATCATATTTTCAAATGTATCCAATAAGAAAGTGAATTATCAGTTTTACTAATTTCTCTGAAATTCTAATTTTTAATAAAAGATGGTTTTTGCGCCAAAATTAATTTAAGCTTCCGTTAGTTGATTGGAACAAAATTATCGTTTTAAATTCACCAGACAACTTGACTGATCCTTGAGATAGAGAAAGTCAGTTTATAAGCGAGAAACTTTTGGATTATGTAACCGTTATCAATGACTATATATGCAATTAGGTAAGAATGCATGCGATACTACGAGAATTGGTTAGATTCTAATTTCTCTAAATGGTCCCTTTCTTGTCTATTCAGTGGAATCTTTTGAATTTAATTCATACAACAAAAACCAACCCAATAACTAATGGGAAATGATAGATTTCCGAGAAAAAATCAAGGGATTCAGCATAGCTTGGAAGTTTTTCTTTTCTCAAATAGAATGAAAAGATATTCAAGCAAGGATTTGTATGCAACATTGAAGATTATTAAAGGGTCTAGCTAAAATCTTACAGATTAATTTCTTTATTATCATGTAGAAATTAAAAATCTGACTTCTTTACTAGTTGAAGGGGGAATGACATACCAATTTGATGGAGTTCATGGTCTGGAGGTAGAATCCGATCATCGAGATAGTACGAAGTACGATTTGCATAGGCATCTGTGATTGAATTTTTTAGCTTTTCAATGGACTCTTTAAGAGTGGCCTTGTACTTAGCTTGGGCCTCCTCGTCAAATTGTCCGTTGTGCTCAGTGTTGATGAGGTTTTGAATCTTTCGATAGAGCCGGAGGAAACTGAAATATTCTGTCCATACGAGGGACATGTTTATCCGAGGCTGGACACTGGACACGTAGGGTAACAGGTTTTGGAAAGGCAACTTCAAGTGTTGTGACTGGATGCTGTTTCCATTAGTGTCTAGAAAGTTTTTTTTTTTTCAAAAAGGTGATTTCAAATCAATAGAGTTTGCAAGATAATATTTTTTCTGCAAGTACATCTGTACTACCATTTTATTATGTAAATTATAATTTTGGATAGAATAAGGTTGAAAAATGATCAAGTAATTATAATAATTACGCGTATTTTTCTGTTTATCTTATTGATCAATATTGCAGTACATTTACCCGAATAATAAACAAGATTTTTTCATTTAAAATAGTTTATCAGTCATAACTTTTGAATGGAAATTACAAGCACGGTCCAGGAGAGGGGGCCATTACAAGGTTAGATGCACTGAAATTGAAGAGTCTCAGTTATTTTATCGTGCCCACTGGAAATTTCCGCAATAAATTTTTGAGTAAATGACTTATGAGTTAGTTTCCAGTAAGCTTAGTCAAGTTTAAGTTGAATTTTAAACAATAATGGCTGTACTCAATCTGAGTGTAATCAAAATGAGGAAAAATCAACTTATTATATTCAAGTGTGGTTTTTAGGGACACTCACCAATATTCTTGACATGAGCCCATCTACGTATTTCTGATTGGAATGTATTCTTCTCCAACTTCAAGTGATAGTCATAGGAACGCTTCCAGCTGGAATTTGTCTGCAGTTGCAAATTGTTGATTTTATTGACATAACTCATGGAACTCAAGTACTCATCATTCTTCGAAGTTAAAGAGAACATTCGTGAATTTGTTCGACATTCGTCTTGCATCTTGAATAGTTCATTATCCCGAAGTGTCAACTGGGACAAGGAGTTGTGCCATTGGGCTGCCTCTAGAATGGCCCTGAAATTGAATAAAAAAATATTTTTATGAATCAAGAACGCTTCTTGTATTTTAATCCGATTATTTACCTGGATCGATCATTAGAAAGGTTACAAAAGTGCATAGAGCTAATTCCATGGGTTATTTGAGGATTGGTCACAGAACTCGATGGACAATTCTCTAGTTTTAATTTATCCTTCCGACAAGCAATAGTATTGATAGAGTTGTAGACCTCAGAGAAGGAACATCTTCGAGATACTTGATTGGGACAATCGTGAGTGAAATACTTGTAAAAGTCAAAAGGTTCTAGACGTTGAATTTGACAGTTTGACTTGTGCGGAGATGAACAGGTTGAGTTGCTTTGATTAACTGAGAGATGGTCCAAGTTGGCCTGTTTCGTCGAGAGGTTGGTGGAGTAAACTCTACGACGAGATTTAATCATTTCATTCTCTGTAAATAAAATAAAAATAAAATATCGGATGCAAGGAAAAGGTGGGTACTCTATTGATTTTTGAAGTATGTAGGACAGACGGGTAGATCTTTTGAGTGTAGGACTAATGAATAACACTGAGATGTTCTCATGGGTAATTAAAATTCCAAACTAATGGAACACACAGGGGAGGGACACATTTTCGACTTTTAAAATGCCAAGATAATTAAGGGTCAAAATCATTTTGGGAAAAGAATAAATAGTGGGTCTCTTGAAATTGATACAAAGGATACCATCTATATTGGAAATATTGGTCAAATCGAAATTGTACAGAAAGAGAATAAGACTTTTATGAATTATTGATTTAGCAGATGATTAATTTCAGGTTTTTCAAGTTTGATTTTTCTACAGGTCATCTGATTGGTTTTAATTTTTATTTAATTTTGAATGGTTTCTCAGATCTGGACCAAAAGGAATACTAATAATTCTAAGTAAAATTGAAGAGAGTTCAGGTTACAAGCGTCTCATCCACTGAGGAAGGTACTTGACTATCTAAACATCTTTGCTGATCTGGGATAAAATAAAAACAGTTACTCTAATAGAGCCCAGTTAGAACCTACCATTTCCAAAATACGAGATAACTCTTTCTTTGACCTGGTTGATTTTCTCTTCGGGTTTCTTCCTCTTCTGGACGATAATCGTTCGATAGTTTGTATCAAAACACCTTGACCTCGGATAGAGAGGCTTCACAACTCGATTGAACACCTTTTTATATCAGAAGATAATTAAAATGTAAGAAAGATTATAGTGGTAGTCAAAAATACAGTTTAATTTACCAGTTTGGATTTGCCGTCAGAGCTGTTGCGTAGTTTATCTGATCTCGGAGTGACATTCACACGAATGATTGGTGCTCCCATAGATATCTGATCGAGTTCCTGGCGTGGCCGATAGAAGCTGTGGTTAATCCAATGGGGTATGACAAAATGGGATATATTACTTTCCCTATTTTGATCATTATTGAGGACCTAAATAGGTATATAATCAATTCCTATTAATTAATACAGAGTTTCTAAATAACTTTTTAGATTCAAAAATTCTTCTTCATGGACATACATACCTTAATAAGATGAATTTCTCATAGTTTGCAGTAAAAATCATGAATGAATTTCATAGTTTTACAAATCGTAATCGCTTTTTTTTCGTTAATTATTTGTGTTATCATCTTTCAAAAGAATCTCCTAAACTACATGTTTCGATTTCGTAAATTATTCATATACAGTGAACTTCCTAAAAAAGTATATAAAGAAGAGGATCTGACTAAAATATTTAAACCTCTCTACAAATGAGTAATGAGATGAATTTAAGATTTTTTCTCCCCAAGTCAACCCACTTTAAGTGCTTCTATCTCTCTTATTTCAAGTTCAAATGGGTTGAAAATTCGAACATGTCATCTATGTCTATCTTCATATCACCGGAATAAATTTCTAATTCATATCTCCTAAAACAACAGAGTTCACTATTTTTCATCCTAGCTCACTGAATTAAACACTATTCGATGCAGAATCAAAAGTTGAGTCAGCTGGGTAATTTCCATTGCAAAATATTGCCTGGGGACAGTTTTATCAGAACTTAAACCCCGTTTCTAATTTTTTAAACTCATTTCAATTTTTTTGGAAAATCTATAAGAAAAGTCGTTTTCACAATTGAGAGACCCCCTCTTTTAACCAAGCCAAACAACTACGTCACACTCTTTCTAGCTTAGTCATCGTATAGAAGACCCCCTTTTTTCCTATTTCACGTTGTGAGGATTTTTTCCTTTTCATTTTTAAACGCAGGAAATTTCTTATTTCTCACTCCTATAATTCAACTTTTTAACGAAGAATTTTTTCTCTTCAATCAAGAATCTTTATTCAATTAACATAAGATAATTTTTTAAAATAGTTTCTCATATATGAGTTTAAAAAATTAGAAACGGGATTTAAGTTCTGATAAAACTGTCCCCAGGCAATATTTTGCAATGGAAATTACCCAGCTGACTCAACTTTTGATTCTGCATCGAATAGTGTTTAATTCAGTGAGCTAGGATGAAAAATAGTGAACTCTGTTGTTTTAGGAGATATGAATTAGAAATTTATTCCGGTGGTATAAAGATAGACATAGATGACATGTTCGAATTTTCAACCCATTTGAACTTGAAATAAGAGAGATAGAAGCACTTAAAGTGGGTTGACTTGGGGAGAAAAAATCTTAAATTCATCTCATTACTCATTTGTAGAGAGGTTTAAATATTTTAGTCAGATCCTCTTCTTTATATACTTTTTTAGGAAGTTCACTGTAAATATATGCCTCCTTGTTAATGTTAGTTCATTCAAACTGAGATATTAAAGCTGAAAATTAATTCTATTTTATCTACGCCGAAGAGCTTCCTGAAGAACTACTTGGTTCAAAATTATAATTCCATTTTAGACTATTCAAGATTAACTAATATCAAATAATTCAAAAAAACTCTATTGAAAAATGTACGAGATTAATTGAATCTCTTCGCTAAAGAGAAATACTCACAAGAAATAATGGAACAAAGTGTATTGGCTGCTTTCCAAGTGATATCAGATCGATATCAACTCCAGACGCTATAATCCTTGTCTTGGTTATTTGAACAATGTCTTTATTAACAAAGAATACTCCGTCGCCAGGTGTAATTATGAAGCAACATTTACCGGTTCGATCAAAATTACGATCGATATTATAACTCTCGTATACTATAGAGGGAAGGATTAAAGTTTAATTATTTTATTCTTACAATTCAGAGTCATATTGAGAGTTTCAAGGAAATTGCCATCAGTTGAATTGCTCATTTCGAATTGAGAATTTGGACCAAATTTCTTGTGAATAAACCTGGTAAGATGTGAGGTGAATGAGGAAAATTCTGATTTGACATGAGACAAGGACCGTTTCCATTCCTCAAAGCCGAAGCGCTCATTCTGGATTATAACACGGTAAAAGTCCTCATAATACCTGCCCAGATAATCGTTTTTAAACGAAGAGTCTATATTTTTAATTGTGGATGTTTTAATGAATACTCTCGTGAAGAATACCAAAGTTACGTCATGACTACATGCATTTTCACGCCAAACATCCAGAATGAGTTTCCTAAGAAAGGATAACGCTCTCTCAAAATATAAATCTCCGCATTCATTGAATTCCCACATTTCCTGGCTCAGTTGTATGTAAATGTGAAGGACCGCTGTTGATGAACGATACACGAGCTTCGTGTTTTTCCCGATTATGCCGAGGGATTTTTTCACACCCTGGAAATATGACAGACCAATAGTGCCTTTCATAACATTGCAAAAGTCAACTTTATAATTTCGATAGACAAGGGTGCCGAGGAGAGACGAGCTAAATCTAAAGATATCTGCTCTGCTGTAGTATTGATCTCGAAAGTGGATTTCAACCAAATCCAAGCTAAACTCTTTCTCCACGTCTTTCTCATCGACAAGTTCTGCCATGAATAACTTGTTTGATTGGATTTTAAAGTGGTTTTGAAAAGAGTTTTCAGCCTGGATGACATCTAAGGGATTAATTCAATCAATTACCTTTAGGAATTTCCTCACTTAACCCGGTAATCTGAAGATAAATCGGTTGGTCCAAGTCACAGGGGGTAAGCTTCACAATCTTGTTAATTTCAATATTGGGAAGAGAGTTAGGATTGATGATAACATCTAGAATTAGTATTTGAAAATTACCTTTTTGAGATTTTCTGCTATTGAACACTAATTTTACTTTCATAATAAAATTTTCATCGATAATTTTTTCATTTGTTTCTTAAAATTTAATCGATATAACAAACAAAGAAGTCTTTTTGGTCTTTAAACTGCCAATAGTGATTAAAAGCGTTTTTATGAAAAAATATCAATTCTCGTTAATAACGAATCGAAATGTTCATAAAGCCAGAAAATGAGGAATCCCTTTACATCGAAAGGATGGTCAAAGAAGGATTAGATAGATATTTCAAATCAAAGAGTGATAAGCTACTAGAAAGAAGAAAGCAATTAAAAGAAAAGTTATTCCAAGAAAACTGTTATTACCAAGAACAAATTAACCTTCAAAAAGAACAAGAAATTTTAGGAAGAAGAAAGAAAAATGAAGAAGATTTCATTCGAAAAAAAGAAGAAAAAGAAACTAGAGAGCGAGAGGCTGCTCTCAAAAAATTGGAAGCAAACAAACTGTAATTTATAATTTTCTTATACATAGTTACAATGATCCTGTTTTCAAGAAAATCATGAATAAAAAAAGATGTTTGCAAATTCAAGGAGACCAACTGAGCCAAATAGAATTGAAGAAGAAACTTTCTCAAGCCCAACTCGAACGAGAGAAGCTGATTGAGGATACTCTTGATAATCCTTTCTGTAAACTTGTCAAAAGTCAAGATGAAAAATCAAAAAAGTAAAAATTCTCATTTTCAACCTTGTTTTTTCTCTTAAGAGAATACGTTGACTTTCTCAAGTTACAAATGCAAGAAAACCTGAGAAAAAAACAAGCTGACGCAGAAAGAGATAACCAAGAGGAGGAAAAAATGAAGAAATTCTACGAAGAAAAAGAAATTTTAGACAACCAACTGCGTCAGGAGAAGAGAGATAAAATCCAAAATTCAGTAAACTGTCGGGAAAAGATTGCTGAGGATTGTTTCCGCAAATTTGAAGATAACAGGAAATTAAATTTGATCGATATTCTTACTGAATCTGATCTACAATTTGATAGCAGTAGAGGTCTTTTGAAAGATTCAAAAGAGACAAGACGCCAAGAATTTCAAGAATACATGGAAAATTACAAGGCAATCAAGGAGTTCAAGGAAAAACTTGAAAGAACTCGAGAAGAAGCCTTCTTGGAAGCTGAAAAAGAGCATCTTAAGTCGAAAAATTGCCTGGCTAATCAGGTTAGAGATGAAAGAAAACTAGAACAAAAGAATTACAAGTCTTTCCTAGAAGATCAAATCAGAGATAAAGGTCTGTTCAATTATTATAATGAGTCAAATTATTATCTTTTAGAGCAAAGAAATTTTGATATTCTAAATTCTAGAAAACAGGAAATCTATGATTCACACTTCCGGGTGGAGGATGTTAAGGATAGGCAAAAAGTACTGGAATTAAAACGTCAATATGGCAATGAATTGTTGCATGAAGCTTATTTGAAAATGAATCGAGAATATGACGAGAGAAGAGAACTCGAGGACTTTCAAAAGAAGAAAGTTGCCGATGAAAAAGAGTTTTATGATAGGCTTAATTCAATGAGTTTAGATTCGTTTGAGGAACTAAAGCCTAACTTGATTGCGAAAATGTTATGTGACTAATAATACAATAATTCAAGTTTTAATTGAGTCTTATTGACTAAAAAGGCAAGTATATTATTCAAAGTGTTGGTTTAGCTGATTTAAAAGCTGATATTTCATGTGAATTAGCATCTCATAAATGATCGATAAGAGATCACTTTTTCTCATAAAGAAAAAAACAAGAGAAGTTGCAATGATTATGTGAGACTATTTTTAATTAAAATAGATTTATTTCTTCCAGGTTGGGTCAGAAAAATCATCACTTGTCTTTATGTTTATTTTTCTAATTTGGTCATGGTAAATTTGATGGCAAAAACTTTTTTTTCTTTTCCAATTCAATACTTTCGACAATACTTTTACATTTTAGGAAGCTTACATGTTTTCTTTCTCACTTTATATCAGGACAAAAATACTCTGAATAATAATACAATAATAGTAGTAGTTCTGTATGCTTTAATCATGATTGGTCTTTTGAGATGTGCTTTTTACTCATTTCTTAGAACTGTGTGAACATCTGCAAGTAAAATCAGAAATATGGGTGGATTAGATATAGAGAATAAGAATCAATATCATCATTATTTATTCCAAGAGCAAACTCACATATTTGTTGGATAAATCATGACAAATCTCGTCATCACCAGCTCCAGAGACTCTATATGGGCCGTGTAGATGTTTTTTGACCATATTTGAGATTATTTCAAAATCATTCAGCCCTGAAGACTTGGATTTTTTCAACACAAAGTTCATGATCTTAGCCTCCTTGAGGTTTTCAAGGGATGCTGCCTCTTCAATGTTGATGCAGGCTAATGCTGGCTCAAAACCCTCTTTAACTGCCCAGACTATGTAAAGGCCGGGTGTTACCAGTCTGAAATAATCTCCATGATCCCCTGTTTTAATCAAGAAAGAAAAATATTCGAGAGTTTTAAACTTGAAATTCAAACAGGTTCCTCACCTGTCAAAATTGTATGCTCTATCGGTACTGCGGCATCCTCTTCGATTTTCGTGACGCGAATTTCAGCATCAGTTATCGTGGCAAGATCTCCAGTTTCCAATTCACCAAGGACTACTCCTTTGAAGCCGGCGTGAACCTTTAAATTGGAATAAAATCATTTATTTGAGAAAAATTATTTATTCAATAGATTTTCTATTAAAGAGTAGAAGAAGGAATGCAAACAAACTTGTAACAAAAAATCGTAAAGGGATCGATTATTCCATTGCCAATACTTTTCTAGGTCGACACCTTCTGGATATTTCTCACAGCCCAATTCAAGAGTGATCTCGAAGCAGTTACTGGCCAAATAGTTAAAATCTTGCATTCCTCCATCGACGGGATACCATTGGGCCCCGTTGGTTCTCCCATGGAAGAAATTGTTAATTGAATCTGTGCACTTTTTAATTCCGGAATACATTCGATGATTATCGAAGGAGTAGCTGTTTGCCAATTGGCTGAAAGAATGTGAAATCAAGAGAATATGAAAACCTACACAAATGTTTTATCATCAGGACATTTTTGATAATGTCTCTTATGGTCTGGAGAGGTGTCGAAGGGATAATTAGCCACTAGATCTCCCCCATGCATTGAAGCAGAAAGAACAAAGTTATTACTCATAATCCAATCGATGACAAGAAAAGTTTCAATTTCAAGCTCCTTAGATTCCAGAATATCCTTAGTCAAAAGATGGTCTAATTTATTTAGTCCCATTCTGGCATTCTGGAAGAATATTGAGTTGAGATCTGGAAAGTTACGATTTAAATCAACATCTCTTGCATTTGTACGGCCTTTAAGATTGTGTTTATCTTCTCCAACAGCCAATTGATATCCATCAGGATTCATCGCGGGGAGAAGATGAATTCTAGTATTTTCAATAATCCATTTGATTTGTGCATCTCCGTTTATGTAACCAAAACAAAGTTCAGCAGCTAATCGTAGGATGAGTTCTCTACCAACAACTTCATTTCCATGAATATTTCCGACATATTTGAATTCAGGAACTAGAGCCTCGTGTTTTTTGGGTGATTTCCCAAACACAATGACCCAAAGATGATTTCCAAGAGTGGTTTGATTCAAATTGCCAAAGCTAAGAGTGTATATGTCACTTATGGAAGGGCATTGATCATTAATCTGTTTTAGTGTCGAGATGAGATCAGGATTATTATGGTGTTTATTCCATTGGAATTCGGAATTAACACAGCTGATTATTATAGTCAGGAAGGTAGCCCATACGGGAACAATCATTTCAAACTAGTGAAACTTTTACTTGGCTATATGAGATTTAATCTTGATTATTTTAAACAAAACTGAACAATCATTGGGGTTTTTGTTATTAAGATTCTCTGATTCTGTGTCTTTTTAAAATTTTTATGAAAAATTTTCACATCTTGCAACTTTAACTTGAAGTTTAATCTATATAATTTTAAATTAAATGAGTGGGAACTGAGTAAATTAAACTGCAAGTCTGTTGTTTGCTTGTTAGTAAATTATTTGGTATAAGTCTTGGACTCTTTTAACTCTATTTTCAAGAATGAGGAGAAAACTACTGTATCATGAGGAATTTAAAGGTTATAAAACTATTTATAAATCGATTCGTTCTTAATATTGAAGAGAGTAGTACTTGATGATTAAATGAGTAGTTCTCAATTATACCAGTAGATGATGCAAGATATTTGTTCATCAAAAAATGAGGTATTTATTCAATTATTATTGTATTATAAGTTGAGAATAAGCTTATTACTCTATTTTTGACATAGAGGAAATCTGTAAATTCTTTATATATATTATTATCGATATAATAAAAGTGATAAATAAAATTATTAATTTGAAACTGATAAAATTAAATGTTAACATATCACAAGACTAGGGAAAAGATAGCTGAACCTGAATTAACATTTTTCAACATTCCATGTCTACACGTCAACTACCATTTTCTTATGAACATCCAAGTCACCAACAATGGAACAAAACTCTTCATAAGATATTTTACCATCATTATCCTTATCAGCGGAGATTATTGTCTTGTCGACAATTTGTTGTAGTTGTGTATCTTTAAGGTTATTGCCTACCATCATTTTGAGGACTGTGAACAACTCTCCATTGCTTATGAAACCATCGTTGTCTATATCATAAATTCTAAATGCAAATTCAAGCTTTTTGTTGTTATTTCCTTTAACACTGAATTGACTCATTCCTTGGATGAATTCGATAAAGTCTATCTCTCCATCACCATCGGTATCGAATATTTCAATTACTCGCTCCACAAGCGGGTTTTGTTTTAATTCGGGTAAGTTCATGAACTCTTCACGACTGATACTGCCATTGTTGTCTAAATCTAATTTTCTGAATCTGATTTCTAATCTTTTTATCTCGTCTGTGTCAAAGGGAGTTTCAAGGCCATGTATCGAGTTCTCATTACCCATTTTTAATTATTTTAAATTAGTCGTCAAAATTTCAACTTAAAGAATTTTTAATCAGGCATAAGTTGTTTTAATAAAAACAATCATGAATGCTTTGAATCTATTTCTTGGAATCGTCCTTTTAGGAATTCTGAATTCTGAAGACAACACAAGGTATTCTGTTGTTCTCTGGCATGGAATGGGAGATAGTGGTTATAATCCTGCTTTTGAAGATTTTGCTGACATAATTAAGAATAATACAGACGTAAAATATGCAAAAATAATAAAACTAGGATCTATCTTTCATGTAGGTAACTATGATTAAAACTACCGTATTATAAAGGATATAGAAAGAGGCTATTTGGATTATGCATTGTCCCAAATTGACGAAGTGTGCAATGACCTTCTCAATGATTCTAATTTTGATGAAGGAATTCATTTGATTGGATTGTCCCAAGGTGGACTATTCGTACGATCCTTAGTACAGTTATGCCCATTTAAAGGAAAAATAGGATCTGTAATTTCTATCGGGGGTCCTCAACAAGGAGTATTCGGCCTGCCGAAGTGCTCTCCCCAATATCATTATTTTTGCAAGCTTATAGATGAATTATTGAGCAAAGAGGCCTACACTTCCTTTATTCAAAAAAAGTAATTTTTTATGTTTACGCAAAATAAATTTTCACAAAAGCATTATACAAGGACAATACTGGCATGATCCATTACGTGAAAATATTTACCGAGAGTATAGCTCATTTTTGGCAATGATAAACGCAGAAAGAGGTAAAAATGCCACCTGGACTGAAAGAATGCACAAGGTGGGGCATCTAGTCTTGGTTAAATTCAACGAGGATTCAATTGTAATACCCAGGGAATCAGAATGGTTCGGTTATTTTGTAGAGAACAGTGTAGAAAAGCTCTACAACTTTTCCGAAAGCAAATTGCTAAGAAAAGACGACCCTATTGGCTTAAAATACCTTAATGATAGAAAGAGGGTCCATCTCCTCTCAGTGGACGGTGATCACTTGCAATTTTCAGATAAATGGTTTATTAGTGAAATTGTTGAAAAGTTTCTAAGATAATTTCTACATTTTGGTTTTGAACAATTGACCTTTGTTATCATTTATTCATCATTTTGTAATAAAGTGATATTGATCAGGAATACATTTCATGTCATCTTTTGAGAGCTTCCAAAAAGTAGAAATGCATGACTCGTTCATAACGATGAAGGTCATTAGGCCTAGGGTCAGCATTTTCCAAGAGTGACCAGACATCGTCTACTTCTAAACTATTCATTTCCAGGCCCATTCTATTATATTATTTATAAATCAATTTTGATGAAATTACTCTTTGAAAATGTAGGCAAACTTTTCCTTGTTTATCATTTCACAGTAAAATTTCTTGTAATCACAAACTCTCTTCTTGTCAAGCAGATGAGTGTGCTTGCCGATTATCCTTTTGATCTCTTTTAAAAGGAACAGTCTAGGTCTCTTAACTGAATCTGTCATTGGTTTCTTTGATAACTCTCTAGTTCTATGGATGGAAAAGGATAGGGAATTTCAACTCACGGCTCAAACAGTGGCCCGTTTTTCTTCTCACAGACATTAGTTCTAAAATGTTATGTTTAACTCAATCTTACGGTCGTATGAAAAGTTTTAAAAAGGCATCAACATCAACAGTGCAAGAAAAACTACCCTTTATCATTGGGAAGCCATTAGTATCACATCCACCTTCCCCTATACCGAGAGTGTTTTCAATAATTTCCTTGAGTTTTTTAAATTTTATTTTCCTTTCATCTCCAATGGTTTGTCTGAAATAATTTTAGCTAATCAAAAACACTCACATTAAACAAGAGTAAAACTTTAAGAAATCTCCGTGGAATTTCAACAAGATTGCAGTCTCAATTTGTTCAATAGTTTGAATTGTTTCTGAAATTACAGGGCAACTGGAAAAAATGGAATAATTTCCATAAAAACTAACTGCAAAAGTTGCTTAATCCTTTTACTAAATAGAGAATCAAATGCTCTCGATTGGTATCGAAGGAGTAAACGGTCATAGGGAAATTGTTTCAAGGAAAATCTTGATTCTTCTCTACGACGTTCATGAAATCCAGCATCATCAATGAGACGATCATCATTCGTTTTAATTAAATGCTCAAGATATTCATCAAGAAGGTTTGCGTCTATTTTAATGTTGCACTCGCAGAGGATGTCTCTGATTTCTTCAATAGTGAAAATATTGGATTTGACATTTTTCGACTCAAATTTAAGCTTCATCTCTTGATATGGTTTCTCAAACTTTGTTATTAAAATAATTTAAAAATCAATTCCTGGACTGATTGGTTAATTGAGATAAATTTTCAAACTTGTACTAAAATATACTTACAAGAAATTGAAGTTTTTCTATTAAACAAAGACCACTCGCTTGACAAGGTTTAACTTCATCTTTTTCTTCTTCAGCTTGAGTACAACTATTTTCTTTTTGAATGACATTCAACTGGAAGTCTCCTATTTGATGATTTTTATTTTTATTAATTTCAACAATCTTTTCGACATTGCACTGTTTTTGATTCTCTCTATCAAACATTTTCAAGAAATCTTTAGTAAGAATGGATCCTAACATAAGGGGGTCGAATTTCCTAATTAAAATTTTGGTTATAAATTAATCTTACTGGACCCATAAACGATTGAAGTCAGTGACTTTGATGTCAGCATTTTGGAAAATTATTTTCATTTGATCCTTGAGAATTCTTCCATTTTCAGTCATACTCGCAAGAGGAATAAGAGTTTTGATGAAGGACAAAGGTTTCTGTTGAAATAATCTATAACCGAGAGATGGACAGGATGCCTTTTCATATTTCTCGTTGTCTGAAATGTTCAACATTGTCATGAACTTATTCAAGTCAATACCACTCATATCTTCAAGCTTATATCTGTAGTAAAAAAACTTAAGAATAACTTTTTAACTAATCCCTCATATTGAGCAAGAGTCATTTTTGGAGTATAAGTTACAAGTATTTCAAAGAATTCATGTCTAAAATGGTTAAAAAATGAATATTTTACTTTGCCAGGCTTCCACCCTTGTTGGAAATTTCTCTTTGATAAGATTCATATATTCTCTTAAAGTTTCTTCGTAAGTTAGTTAACAATAAATTCTCAACTTCATTTGCAAAGCTGTTATTTTTTATCTTTTCTTCAAAATTCATATTTGTAAATTGAACAACTACTTACTTTAACAACATTTTCACAAAGATAATATTTCAATGTTTTAGCGCAAACAGATAAAATAAAAATTTAAAACACTAGAAATTTCAAACCTATTAAAGTCTACAGGAGATTAGCATCTTAATCTTTTGATATCCACAACTGATGGAGACTCAAAGACGAGAAGACTTAACTAATTTGAGTATTGCAGATCTAAAGAAATTGGTTGAGTGCGGTCAAATTAGCCAAGATGATTGTAAGGAACTAAAATCTATACGAAGGCGTCTACAGAATCGTAAGTACGCTCGCAAATGTGCCAAAAAGAAGGAAATGGAACTTACCAGTCTTAGCCTTTTGGTGAATGACGAAAATGCTGATATTGATGTGAGTCAAATAATTTAAAGTTGAATATTAAAAATCAATTATTATTTGGTTATTAAATGTAATTCTAAATACATTTCTCTCTACCTAGTTTCTTAAGAATCAACTTAGAAGAATCAAGATTGCAAATGAATCTCTAAAAAATCAAATTAAATGTATTCAATCAATAACAAATTCTAGTGAACGTACAACAAAACCCATAAAAGTTCTTGATGCCAATGGTGTACTAACATCTTACTGTTATTATCGTGGTGATTTTCAACAGTATCATACTATAGCTAGTAAGAATCTTTTTGCCAAAAACTGCACCGTGGAATCTCATCCAATTAGTCATCATTCAGTTACTTCAAATTCCAGGCTCGTGCGACCAGCTGGCGGTGGTTATCTATCTGCCAATAGTGGTTTAAATGATTTTTAATATTCATTCCCTCTCTGCCACTCTCCTCCCATTAAATTTACCCAGAAAAAGAAACTATTACTGAGTATATTTGCGTGTTTTTTTCGTATTCCATCATATCGTTATACAATTTGAATTTCCTAACACTGACGCGTCCATTATTCTGACTCACTTCTTTATTGTTTATTTTTATTATTTTCTTTCATATAAACATATATTTATATTGTATGATGTAAATGACTGATGAAGCCTTTCTATACATGTATTTCAGTTAAAGAACTAAACTTGTAAAAAGTTGAGAAGCTCTTTTGTAGATGTTGCAAAAGTTAAGTGTTTCCATATCAAATTATATACTTGAATAATATACTTATTATATCTATTTTTATAAAATCTTTTTTTTCTCTTGATCTGACCTGGTATTAATGATTTTACCTGAATCTCTATTCAAGGCTAATTAAATTTGATACAGGTTTTCTTTTTATATAGCTGAAGAGAAAATAAATAGTAGTAAGGAAACAAGAAAGAAAATCTCTAAGAGCAAATTAAGTATCTGAAAATAAGTACAGTACTTTAACAGATGCAAGCGTTTCTACCTAGAAATGCTACATCTATTAGAATATAAATAAAAACACCAATAATTAAATATTTACTTAATATGTCTACTTTAAAGTAAACACATTATTGTTATGCAACATATTTTAACTTGTTCATAATGTACATTAGATAATAAACAAATCCTTTTTAGTTGTCAAAAGAAACATCTCTGAACATTTAATACATTTAATGTTCAACTGAGTTACTGTAACTTTATTCGTAAGCTTTTATTTGTCAAATGAAAGAAAAATCACGCAATAAAATATTACAATTCTTTCTGAAAGGAAATTCCTGATTACAAAATACAGAAGAGAATGCAAAAAATGACTGAGAATAGAGAGAAGAAATCGCTTAACATCCATCGAATTATTATACCGATGACAAAGTTACAATTTCTCTAGACGCAAAAATACACAGGGAAACTTTCTAGGTGGATTAAATAATATTTTATCTGCATGAAAAGTTAAACAATTTCTCTTCTCAAATATATGTTTATTGAGAATTTCCCTGTTTAAGAATACAAAAGGGGAAATTTCTATTCTGTATTTCTTACATAGAGAAGAAGAAGAGGGAAGAATTTTAGTTATGTTTGAGATGAACACATTCAAATTAAAATTTCATAATAGGATATTCTTTAATTTGTTATTACACGTTAGTCTACGTAGTTATGCATTTTCGTGCTATTATACAATATTGCACTGCAATTACACAATGTAATAATGTATTTTATTATCATAATCAGTCATAAAATATATATAGTGGTTAATTTAAAAATTTTCTTTCTTTTAAAACTACTACTGTAGTAATGGGCTACACTCAATTTTTAAACACGAAAATTAAAAAAAATAAAATTCATTGTCAGGAATTACAACTACTATCTTATTTCTTTTGTCTATATTTTGAAGAAAAAAAAAGAAAAATTTAATAAAAGAAAAAATAAATAACCTTTTTCGCGCAAAAATACTAACTAAAACAAAATTTTAATTTTGAGTTCAATCTGCCAGCTTAACGGCTCTCAAATTTGCCAGACACTAGACTTGAATGAAATTTCGTAAAAATAATGAAATCGCCTGTAATAGTGTTTGAGCTATTTCAAAATCATTCCACCATGTCTGGCTGAGTCAACTCTTTGAATGCTTCTGCTATGAAATAAACAAAATTTTGGAAATTTACTAATTTTGAAGATAGTCAGGCAGCGTATTTGAATAGCTTCGTTAATTTTTTCATCAAGAATTCAATTAGGTTAAAGATTCTTAATCCTTTTACCATGAGAATTATGGTAATTTTTCAAATTTTTCGAACTTTGAGCTGACAATCAAAAAATGTTTTTCAGGACAAGAAAAAGCTGAGTGTTTAAATTTTCAAAAGCCCGCCCCGATGATCAAGAAATCGAAATTCAACTCTCAAACGAAAATAAGATTAACTCTTAGATCAGATTTAGTATAATTAATTTCCATGTCTAATTGAGATCCTTAAAACCTTTGATCATACTACCACTTTCAAATCAAAATAGCTTTTTATTCGCTATAAGTATGATAATTTGGCGTAAAATGTATTTCAGATTGGTCCAACAAAATTTTAAGCTTGGGACATTATTTTAACTTAATTTTTTTCATAATTGATCTCATGTTTAGATGCATTTTTATAATTTAGAAATAATATATCTATAATATTCCATTAAAATACTATTTTTTCGTCCAGCCTGATGATTCTCTTTTTCAATTCACAAACCCGTGTGCAATTGACCCCAAAGACTCTTGTCGTAAATTCACGCATTCATTCATTCATCATCACAGTGTACAAAAGTAAATGTACTCATTTTTATATATTATTATCCATACAAAATAGCATAGATGTAGAATAGACCATGTACAAAAAGTAAGTATCTCATGAATATATATGCATATATATGATTATTGAGTAATACAATCGCTATTATCTTATTAACCAAACAAAATATATCGCGTTTCCTTCTGAGTTCTTCTTTCTCTTCTAATAATCTCTCCACTACATCTACCCCACACACCCCTTCTTGTATCATGCTTTCTTTTAATCAGAGAATATGAACCATTTATCATTTTTTTGAGCGAGAGAGACTACAGAAATGTTCATGAAGATACCATCACTAGTTGAGACGAATAGTGCAACCCCGAAAACCTCCTCCACGAGTGGGGATCATGTCAAAACTCCGACCTACTGTACACCGAATCCAGTTCCCAATGTCCCAGAGAATAATCAAGTTCGACTTATTGAGTATAGAGGAGAGAAACTGGCCACGTTCACTGTAGAAGCAAAAGAGCTCATTTGTTTACCACAGGCTTTTGAAATGTTCCTGAAACATTTGGTTGGCGGCCTGCATACCGTCTACACCAAGTTGAAGAGATTAGAAATAACTCCAGTCGTGTGTAATGTTGAACAGGTTCGTATACTAAGAGGTCTTGGCGCTATACAGCCGGGTGTTAATCGATGCAAACTGATAGCACCGTATGAATTCGACATTTTATACGCTGACTGTACAAATTCTAGGTGAGTTCTTTGATTTAATGAAAACCATTTAATCTTTAATGCAACACCAAACTACTTTTGAAAGAGGTGAAATATATAATTATGAAATATTATAATTGGCACAAAATTTATAAGCTCACAAAGTATTATTGACAATCATCGAGTCAAATTAATGTAAATATTCTGGTTTATTTAAAAGTTTTTGCAAATTCATAGATCAATCTCTTTGTGAGGGTTACAATTCTAGTGGAGCGCCGGCGTCCATAATATGAAGGTTTTTTTAAATTTCGAATTATCAATTGGTTTAATGAAAGGTTTAGAATTCCTAGTTCTTTAGTTAGGGAGCACTCTGTTCCATAACGAGTCTAATCTTTTGTCGCATAATATTATTGATCTTGCTAATCTTCTATGTCTAAATAGATCAATTTTGATAGAAAGTTAAGATGGGTTTTACTAGACGCTCTGGTAAATCTTTTTTGAATTAGTTCCAGATTTAAAGTAGATTTGATAGCAGATGGATTCCATATTGATAAGCAATATTCAGCAATTGGGCGAGCGAGAGATACTGAGCCGCAGATTGCATATTTGAATCTTCAGCTATTGTTTTACCATAGAAAGTTATTTTATTTTTTCTGATGCCTCAGAGAATAGGTTTAAAAAACGTTCTAAATATTTGACTAGATTTTCAAAAATCTTTCAGTGAAAATATATTTTCATGAATTATTCTTGAGAAAGTGTTATGTTTCACTGATGGAACAATGGAACAGAGTTAGAAATATAACCAACAATGAAACTCTAGAAATTTTTGCTAACGATTACGATACGATCAACGGTAATGTAACAGTGAAGAAACTATTCATAAAGTATTAACTAAACAGTTGATTTTTGATATTTTTGATTTAAGGTATAATTTTAGGGTATGGTACAAACGAATTGGATTTCTTTACGTTTTAGAGATAAATTTGGAGGTTGTTTAGATAATTTATTCCACTTAGGAAGTTAATTGAATAGCTGAAACGTCTCAAAGTGGTTTTACTTTTTTTTCAGGGAATTATTAATTCAAAAGAACGCCAGAATAAGCCAGAATTAAGATTTTCATTAATAACACGGCAGGACACTTTTGATTTCTTTTGGAATCTTACGCTGATTTCAGATCTGCTCTTGGAATCACATCTCGCTTGGGAGATATTTTCAAAAAAACGAATTTTCAGTTTTTAAAAAAATTAAAATTAAAGTTTTTTTATATGTCAAATGGTAGTAAAATTGATTTCCTTTCAAATTTTCATTTTTTCCGAAAAATAAGGCGTGTAGCTATATTTTTGTTTGAATTTACTCAACTTCTGACTGAGTACAAATCTTTGTTAAAAGAAAAAAATTTCCGAAAAAAATTCCTTCTGACAAAAATTTTGCCTCTTTTTCAACCTTTGAGGTCAATTTTTACTGATCTTAAAGATTCGTTGCTGTTATTCGAATTGGCCTAAAGAATTTTACAGAAATTCGTCATTATCTATAGGGAAAACGATAGATTTTTGATTACGACAGAAAATGATCTAAAAAAATCTTTTCCTTTGGATACAGCGTGTTTCTCTTAACGAAATGTCATAAACGAATCGCTATAGATCGTCGAAATGAATAAAAACTTTGAAATCAAACGTTGAAAGATGGGAAATTTGGCGCATTTTTGAGATTCAAAAATGGCCTAAACTTGGCCAGATTGAATTCGCTTTTACACAAAAAAATCTGGTTAAAAAATGTAAATTCTGTTGTTGGAACTCTTCACGTCAATAGTTTCTATTCAACTTGAGGTATTTCCTTTTCAAACTCTCGATATTTATTAAAATTTGCAAGAATTTCGTGTCCACCTTTTTGTTCATCATGGAACAAAAAGATGTTTCACTTTACACACCACATCATCTCATCACCCAAAAACAAGAAAATTTTCTCTAGTGTGTGTGTGTAAATTTTCTCACCTGATGAAAAAGAAACAATAATTCGTAAACATACACAATTCCCCTCCACTTTTGTAGGCTAATCCGTGTGAATATCATCTCTCTTTTTAATAAGTATTTATCAAAGAGTTTTTCTTGTTTACAGTATGCAAGAATGGGGCAATTGTTTGATAAATGTTTTATGAATAAATAAAAATCAGATATTTCCCCTTAAGAGTTGGGCTGAGAATATTCTCTTCAGACAAAAGGATTCGTTCAGTTTGTTTTTGAAAAAGAATTAAATTCTCTCACCTGATCCATTATTATTAAACTACAACTATTATGAAATTACTCATTCTTGAGCTTCCGAATGTATTTCTCAAATGTATGCATAACACGTGCTACATCTCAGATTTGAAGGGCAGTTGGATTACTCTATACCATAGTAATTTCATAGATTTTTGTGACTGAAATATTCACGTAAATTTTCAAATACGTCCGAAAATCCACTTAAAATCATATTTGGAAAATTAGAAAAAAGATATATATTGGGGCCATATGTACATTTCACAAAGCATCATCAGTGGCAATACTTTAAAAATGATATCAATTGAGAGTTCATTCAAAATAATATTTTACAAATTATGAAAGAAATAGTAAATGTCAAAGAAGAATATAATGTAATCTAAAAATTAGGAAGTTGTCAACTAGAGGGAACGATCATCTTAAGAAAGATACAGCGGTGACCAGGCATCTAAGACAGGAAGGGCATGAAGCTTTAATCTCAAACTTTTCTATTTTATACAAAAATGCAGGGGATGACAGTACAGACGTTTGGGTGAAGGAGAAATTCTTCATAAATAGATATAAACCAAACTTATGTGTTCAAAAAAAACTATTCGTATAATCTTCGACTACCTTGGCCTATGTGAGCTTTTTCACTTTTCTCTCCACTGTTGCTACTTATTGGAGAGTTTTGGTGTTTTTTTAGCTTACATTATATTCTTCTTTGACGTTCACTATTTCTTTCATAATTTGTAAAATATTATTTTGAATGAACTCTCAACTTATATCATTTTTAAAGTATTGCCACTGATGATGCTTTGTGAAATGTACATATGGCCCCAATATATATCTTTTTTCTAATTTTCCAAATTTCATAGAACTTAATTATTCTACAAATTTTCATTCATTTTATTGGCCATATAAAATTTTGCGTTTTTTATTCATTCACAAGTTGTACAATTCATACATCTTAAAACTAAAATTCCAAAAGAGAAATCAAAAGAAATAAATTAATTCCTCATACTCATAATTTATCAGGATAATTTCTCACAGAATAATCAAGTGGAATACTAAATGTTAATTCTGAAATGAACAAATTCCCCGAGCAGTTGAGGAAAGAACAGTAGGAGAAAGAATGGGGTAAGGGGGTAGATGAAAAATAAATTTATTACATTTTCACATAAACAAAATTATGAAATACAACTTGAAAGGAAAATTGAAAAAGACTTGTGACAAGTTTAGTTCTCATATTTATTCATTTCAACTTGAAAAAATGTATATCTACAAACATTCATATATTCATAAAGACTGTCATGTCTTCACGTTCCCATTATTATTCTCGTTACTGTTCTACTCTTTAGAATACTACTAATAAGCTGTAGACTACTGCTCAAGTTAAAAATTATGAGCAACAACATTACTCTGTTACTACTGATCATTAGTAATAATTCATAAAGATAAACGTAGTATGATATGTTATGATTAATTTTCCAATTGTCTATCTCCCAAATTATTCAGGCAGTTGTTCTGAGAGGGAAGAAAGATCAAATATCAATTCGAATATTTATTAATTTTCTCACGTTTCTCTAAATTTCTTACTTGAATTCTTCTTGGCATATCCAATACAAAATGCTGATAAATTGAAAATAATTTACAATTCTCATTCACTATCAATTACAGTAGACATTAGGCTAGGGTGAAAATTTTTTTCCTCCGAGGAGCTCACCAGAGGACAAACTTTTCTGATAAATTTTAGTACTCAGATCAAGTTTTGCATATTTTTAAAGCGCGAAAGTTATTCTCCATTATGTCATTGTCCATTAGAGATGGATTTTGCAAATTTTCGATTTCTAGCTTGGATCAGAATCTGAATGGTCTCTTCAGGAGAATTTGGATGATGTATAAAACATATGCACCAAAACCTATTTAAGAGCTGGTTGCAATAGAAACAATGATTTTGTATTAAAATTAACGTGCTCAATCAATTTTGGCCATTTTTCTCGTGATAGAAGCCAAAATATTTTTCTCCCAATCATTTTCGATTTAGTATAATAAATCTTACGGATAAACTATTTCAATCAAAAACCTGAAAATCTTCTTGAAAGTAATAAGATCAAATTTGAGAGGTTTATGACAAAAAATGTAACCTTGACACTATCACTATTTAATAGAGAATAATTTTGGATAAAAATTTAGATATTTCGAACTAAAAATTCATCCTGAACCCACAATATCCCAAGGATATAATAAAATAACGAAATTAATCATTTAGCCCCTTTTGATGACAAGATTACTATTTTTGAAGATAAAAATTAAGAAACTCATCAAATGGCCAAGATATTCCGGATTTTAGTGATTGCGTAGTGAAAACTCATTGAAAATTGAGCGGCGATTTGAAAAGCACTTTTCGTTATTTTTCTTAACTTTGCATATACCGAAATTATTCATTTTTCAGCTCAGAGAACACATGAAACCCTTTTTATCCATCGTTAAAAAAATACGATTTGTAAAAAAATATTTCTAATTTTAACTAATCAGTTCATAGTGGTAATAAATACATTGTTTTAAAATTCATAAACATATTACTATCTTTATAAAAGATGCATTCAGTTGAGACAGATGTTTCAAAAAAGTTGAAATATTCAGAATTTGATGAACTGAATTACGATGGGGTTGATTTCGAAAAAAATTGGAGCTAAATGTGAAGAAAAAATTCTATAATGGAGCTACTCTTGGAAATTTTTCGAATGGATTTGGGGCTACTTTTGTGATTAACCCTAAATTTCAAATATTTCAATATTGTCTCACCAAATTCCACTTCAAAATACCTTTTTTTATGCTTCTGGAACAAAATTGTCAAAAATTGCGCGAATTTCATAATGAATTTTAAACAAGAGAAAATTAAATATTTTTGTAAAATAGCTGTTCCTGATTAATGTACTGTATATAATTATGAATAGTGACAAAATAGCTTAAAATAAAGATAAAATTGATAAAAATTCACAAGAAATTTCTTCTAAAAAAACATTCAATGCTGTTGTTTTATTAAGTCAAAGATTTAAATTTTTCTAAGAACCAAATAAGAATTTTGCATGATTCTACTTTCACAGACAAGGAAACGCTTCATTCAAATTGCCGGTTATTTCAAAAATTGAATTGGGATTATTATTGGCTTGCTTGTCTAAAAATGACCCTGAAAATAACGTTTGATTCCACTCATACCTTGAAATCGACAAATATTCTCAACAAAAAATTCAAATAAAAGAAAAATTTAGTAAAAATCATAAAATCCCAAATAGAGAATAGCTTTCCTGCATGATGTTTGGTACGAGGTAGTTTAGAAAATCTTATAGCTTAAGGATCATTGATATACAGTTTCAACAGTTTCATTTTTCAAAATAACAACACTAACTCAAAACCGACTTAACTATGGGAAATATCGAGTGGACGATTACTTATCGATTTTTATAAGTTAATGCTTCCGTAATAAAATGAAACACTAGAAATTTTCAAATAAAAAACGTTTTTTAATGTTTCATATTAATGGTTCAATCTTGAATAACATTATTTCTTCCAATAAAGTTGCAGAATTGATTTAAGTCTTGATAAAACTGTTTTGACACTTGTTAAAATTAAAATTTCTCTTATTTTCATAAATATTACAAATTTTCACAATTTGTTCATCTTATTACAAAAGCTTAAAAAGATTTCATCATATCGACACGCGATTTTAGGTAATTCAAGAGAGTCTATTACTCAATTTCGGTTTCACGGAGGCAGTGCTCAATACTTTCGATTGTCCGATGAAAGAAACAGAATTAGAAGAAGTATCATCACATTTGACTCTTTTCTTTCACTTCGGAGGACAGATTTTACAATTCAAAAATCAAATCAATCATTCCCTTTATCCCCATGTTTTTTTGTCTTTTGCCTCGTACATTTCTTTTGTGTTACTTGAGGAATGGCGCACTCCTACATAAATACATCTCTCCTCTGTATATTTCTTGATATTTCCTGCATAATGTGACATTCCTCAGTGTATTTCTGCAATTGCATTCAATGCTTGATAATTCTTCTTTGTCTCTAGTGTTTTTCTATCTGGCTTGAATTTTGCGCAAAAGTTACATAAAATTTACAATTCTCAATTATATAAGATAACTATTAGAGGGGAGAATATTCATTCTTCAAGATTGATTGGATTTGAAAAGTTAACGAGAATTTTCCTCATCTCTCTGAAATTTATACAACATCGACCGCCTAATCTCAAGAGGAAATTGTATTTTCTTTATACCCCAAATAATAATAATAACTGGTTCAATCAAGATTAGTTTTATTACTCTAATGAATGAATGAATGACACACGTGCCAAAATTTCTCAATTTTTTAATGTCAATCCTTTTATTTACTCAAGTGCCAGGCCTGGACGTCCATCGAAAAGGATCTCGTCGAGTATCGAGAAGAATTATTCTTCAAAGACACCCAATGACATGAAGAGTTCCACAACTACACCAGAGTTTGAATTCAACCATGAGAGGCTGGAAATGTTTACACAATTCCTGTTGAACTCGTTACAGTCGAATATGTGCATGAATAGTTTACAAAAACACTCGAGTAATGAAGGGAAAAAGGTTTCTGACAAAAGTGTCACCTTTGAAAGGCTCATGAAAAGATCCTTTGATATGATCTCGTCAGTTTTGCCCAACAACAATCCTGGTGGACGAATGGAAACTGCAGTTGTCAAAAAGTCTAAAAAGAGTGAGTCACGCCCCCAATAAAAACCTATTTTCATAATTATGCTTCTCGTTATGAACATTTATCACTTTTTTGAGAGTTGTAATTTAAAAAATTACGAAATTCAATTCTGATGATGAAACTCAATACTTTAACTCGAAACATGAAATATTAATTACACATGGCAGAGCAGTGTCATTCTCTCTGTAAAACTGTGTCGAGTCAATAGAATAACACCACATAATGGACTACATTGTTAATCTTTGAGAAGGAGCTCTGCGCAAGAAGAAGATGCAAATACAAGAGTAAGTATAGAAATTATTATTTGGAAACAGTAACAAAACTATCTACAAACTCTCATTAGAGGCCATAATAATAACGAGAGAAATCTCTTTGGTAAACAAAATTATTCGTTTATGCTAATAAAAACACTGTTGAATGGACAATGTTGGTTTTCAAGTTTTTTCTCTACAGTTGGAAAAATGAAGGAAACATCAGTCAAACATCTTCTCATTTCTACACACAGAACAATGCAATATAATACATAAATATATGCACTGTGGAATTGTGAGAGGCAGTATATAGTAGAGAAAAGATGTAAAAGAAACTACACATTAATTTTAATGAAGAGTCCTTTCAAGTGTCCTGTACATTGCGCAGATGCAAGAAAGGGATAAATTCAATTTATTGTGGATAATAATTTCTGTTGATTTGCACACAATTGTAATATGTTTCTGTCTTGATTCATCCCTTGACTAACAAAGAAGGGAATTTTACTCGTGAAATTGAAAAAAATTATTTTCATCATGAGATCAAGAATCATGAAATCCTGATAGGTTAACCCTTAGTCCCACTGTGCCTTTGATGGCGTGTACCACCTGAGCAACTAATCGTTATATATCAAAGCCACGGGAATACATCTTTTACGCAAAAATCTCAGCTCTATCATTCGTGAAACACGAGCTATGCTAATTAAAAAAGAGTTCATTTTTTCAAATAATCAAGTTTTGTTCAAAACGTCTTATAGACAAAAGATCGAATGGAAGTCATGAAAAAAAGTGTTCTCTCATTAGGTTGGAGCCGAATAACTGATTTTGGCACGGGTTTCGCTCTTGAGATATTTTATCCCACGCAGGATTATTTTCAGTCTGGGGTAGCTTACCGATATTTATGGTTAATTTATCCAACCCATTCTATCTTCAACTCTTCTGGGTTTTGAAATCATGTTTAGAAACTTTCTAGATTTATTAACAATGATAATTTATTATAGAATTTAACATCAAAACTTTTAGCATTGTTGAACTTGAAAGTTCCAGACAAACTTTTTACATGATAAGCTGATTATGAATTTAACGCAATTATTTTCAGTTGAAGAATTATCGATAAAAAATAGGGTCGTTGTTTGATCCCACCTTTGGAGATAGTTCGTGCCATTGTATATTTGATTTCTATAGTCATGTCATTCTTCATACCTGAGAAATATGTCTTCAAAGAAACGTTTAACATGATGAGTTGCTAATAGGAAAAATGATAGAGATAACTAAGCAGGACCTATAGGGTTATTACCAAAGTCCGTATGAATAATTTAATTTTTAATACTTCATAGTTTTAAATGAGCCAAAGGCCAAACTGTTCAATATTGCCTACCTTGCCGAGGAAGAGGACGTGGACAGTTCTCCGAGTGAGAATAACGACATTGATTTCGGCCAAACTCTCAAGTTCTGCAGACTCTCCGAGGAGGAGGACAACTCTTTTGATATTGACGAAGATGAGAATACAACTATCCGGACATCTTCCTCCTTTGCAGTGACACCACCAGTCACTAGATCAGATTTCTCAAGGGATGCTTTTTGTCCAAATCTGCAATTATTATCCACTTCAAATATTGTTAGTTTACCCAACACCCACGCCTGTAGTCAAAATAAATTTATGATTTTTAAATTTTGAAAAAAATAATTGAAAAGAAATTATTTTAAAAATTCATGGCATATTTAAAATTCGGAGTTAGCGCCAAAATCGCATTCTTTTAAGGTTTTTTTTGATTTCAACGTAAGACTCGGAACATAATAGAACCAGTTCTGATCTAGTTCTAGAATTTCAAAGAAACGTTTTTTTCAAAATGTGCTTTTGTTTAAGAATTTGTTAACCAATTCATAATATTTTTTCTCAAAGATACCAACACTAATCCACTGCCAGATGACAAAAATTTCCTTATCATTAACCAAAATTCATTCGAGTTTTATCAATTCTTCTGAATCTGAAATAACACTTTATTCACAACTCGAACTGAAGGACCGTGAATCTATCAGTTTAACATTATTAATTTAGTAAATGGAAATTTTCTATCCTAACTAATTTACCACTGATCATTTAATAGTTTTGAAAGGAAAAAAATTTCTGTTTTTTATTTTTGATCATTTCTTTATCTATCCGAAAACGCGCGATTGAATGAATGTTACAATCAGTTCGTACCCTTATTTTAGGATCACGATTAGAGAAAGAAATCAAATTTGGAGATTAAAGGACAAGATGGTTTCTCCTTGTCTTGTTGTGATCCCGAAAAATCAGCTTTGGATCACTCTCTTTCTCACTTTAAGAAATCAACAAAATGCGATTTTGGTGCCAAGTCGAGATTTGGAATTTGCCATAATTTCTTTAGGAATTTTTTTAAAAATCATAAACTTCATTTTAACTAGCTCTATCTAATCAACTCGAAATTTATTTTAGTTTACAAATATTCTCCAAAGTGTCAGAAGGAACAAGTTGCTCAGTGAACAATTCCTCTCAAACGATGATGATGATAGTAAACAAAATGATACAAATGATATTACCAACAATAATAGATCCAGGTATGTGCAATTTTCTATGAAATTGAAGAAAATGCAATTAGAAAAAATGTCAAAAATCAGATAAAACGACATTTATGATTACAGATGGGAATGCATACACACGCACAGTGTGCATATCTATCTATCTATTTAGTTTGTTCATTCCTCTGCTCAACTGTACTGCATTGTATTACAAGAATGACTCCAAAGAGATGTTTTCTTTCTAATTAACTTTTTACAGAGAAGATAAAGGAATGTATTTCCCTTCTTGGAACAAAACTGAGGAATATTTCCGTTAAATAACTTAATTAACTCTCTATAAATGAGATTTGGATTTGTTTTATTCAAATGAGTCGTTTACTGGATGGAATTTAAAGATTTTCTTTTGCTTTCAAGTTGATCTACACCTGGGAATTAACAAGAACCAATCAAAAATGAACAAATGGGTTTCATTTATTGGTCGATAAGAACGCCAAACTCTAGTAAAGATTATTAGGGTTCTGTTGAATAATATGAGTTGGGTATTTTTCATTTACCTTTCTATATTTAATTATGAATAGAACTTGTTTTAAAAATAGATAGGGCGGTGAATCCTAATCATTCACAAGAAAAAGTATGAAATTATTTCATTATCAGCTCATAGGGTTCTAGTCATTGTTTCACATTCTAAAAATTCATAATTTTATCCCCCCCCCTAGGAATAGCAATATGGACGACAATCACGAATAAGACAATAGACAAATTGACAATCAAGTAAGTTGTTATATCCTGAGTTAATTAAGAGTTTATGAAAACCTTCAACTAATGTACTGAGTCAAGATTTGCTTTCAGGTTGTAATTCTCTATAATTTTCGATTAAATTTGAAAGGGCTCTTACCAAAGTTTGATTCTTTCGAATCGCATTCAATAAATACACTATCCGTGTAAGTATTAAATTCTCATCTTCTTTTCAACTTTGCTTCAGTACTAAGGGGGTACTAAGTGTATTCAAGAGTCTTGAGCCATTTCGAATTGCTAGTCATGAATTAATTCAATTATTGAATGAAATTTGAAAAATAATATTTAAATATTACGTTTTATATTTATATTTAAATTCACGTTTAATTAATTAAGCATACTACTTTTAATTGAATTATAGTAAAATAAGATACCGCTTCGTTAAAAAACCTTTATCGGATATCAGCTCTAATAAATGAAAGCTATTTGATGAAAAATATTTTGAGTACAGTTCTGAGGCATTGAATTGTTTTTTTCTTTTTTCTGAAGGGAAAAATCAACATTAGCCATGTACATTTCAAGATTTCCTGTCCTCAACTATATCATCATCATCATTTTCGAATAAAAAGAATTATATTATGATTTTATATTCGTTAAACACATTAAAATGTATTTATATGAAGAGAGAAGAGAGACATCCTCTCAAACTCTCTTGAGATAGGAAGAAAATGAGATACATCCCCATGATAAGACACAAGAAGAGAAATCTTAAATTTTTCCTCTCTTATGAAAAAAATTTAAACAACAACAGAAAGAGAAGAAAAATAATCTCTACAATTGACTTTTTATCCCTGCAACTTATTATTATGTGAATAGGAAATAAAAACAAAGATTACACACATATATTGTAATAATAATATTAATCTTCTCAATGAATGTAGTAAGAGGGATTTTTGACTTTTTTGATATTCATTCATTCATAATAAAAAACTTACTACAACTACCTATTTAAACACATAGTAAATAATACAATTTTTCTAACACAGTATAGAAATGTAGTAAAGAAATTTATTTAGCAGAAAAAGATGAGATTTTATCAGATTCCTTTTCGTTTGGGAAAGAAATTATTGAGAAATTAATATTTCTTCATCGTGAATAAATTCTTGTTATTCTTCGTATTATAAAATTCCTTCTATATATGTTCTTTCTCTGTGCGTATTGAACTTTAATTTCCGTTCGTCTTTTCATTCTTTATTTTTCTCGTTTCAGTTTTTACCATTCATTCATTACTTCTCACTTGAAGCAATGTTATTCTTATTTCTGGATAACAAGACTTTAACTTTTTATTTAGAGACAACTGAAACTATTGTAATTATTATTGCTACAATAATATCACAGTGTGTAGATAGAATAACATATTTCTTTCTTCTTCTTCAATGAGTTAGAATGGTTTTTTCATCTTCTTTCAAATAAAAAAAACATTTCTGGTATGAAGATAGATTCCTTTTGATGGGATGAAACGTTGGAATTTAATTGTTACTTTTACCAATATTTGTACTCTCTCATTGAGTAAATCTTTTTATTGAAATCATTGAGATGAAGAAATTAACCCGTGAATATTTCTACGTTTATCGGTGAATAAAATCTATCAAATAATAAATTTCATACGCATGTTAATTTTTATGTTAATCATGACGTTACTACTAAGTAGCATGCTAATTAAATTATGCATATTTTGCTTACAGATCAAATTTAGAAGATTCCATCTTATAAAAGTCGAGAGGTCAACGATAAAAGAAATCCAACTTAAATACTAGTTAACAAAACTAACAGAAATTTAAATCAACAATTTTTTTTGTCAAAATTTTTCATGTGAAAATTTAAATTAAAATGATTCATTCAAGAAATTTTCTTCCTTTATTCATAAAAATAAAATGCTTTGAAAGAATTATGAAAATAAAAATTGTCTAGCAGAGTTTATATCAAAATAAGGCCTCTAAGATGGAAAAGAAAATTTCTAGGAATAATGTTCCTGTTGATGATTCCTTTGGACTTTCATCGCCAGAGACTACTTTGACATCGTTGAAGGAAGCCTCGAGAAATTAGAAACTTAACGTACCACTAATCGATAACAGCAATCCGTCTCCGTAATATTATAAGCTGGATTCATACTTACAAACAGAACAGCAGTCTTGTTAGCTAGGTTAAGCTCGAATTCTGGATTTATATCAATTTTATCGTCTCCTTTCAAGAATGACTTTTTGAGGAAAGTGAATTCACCGGATAAAAGGATGTCCCGCCATAACTTGGAATTCAAGTATGAGTTACAAATCAGGTTTTGACAAGATTTTCTCTTTTCTTCTGGTCTGAGGAGAGCAAAATGTAGATCGGGATCACACAAATCAGACTTGGAAGTTGAAGAAACATTAAATGTTGATTTGATAAGAATTGGTAAGTTGTAGGTATTTACAAACCCAGGGTAGAGACAGCTAATGGGTAAGAATATGAAATTACTTTTCAAACGTTCTGGTATAAGTATAGTCCTGGTTCGGTATAGGAGAATCAACTATCCTTAGCTCTTTAACAAAAGAAATGGCTACAAATGAAAGTCCAATCAGAAATATTACATTTGAAAGAACTGATTCCTGAAAAAATAAATAGAAAAAATGTGGGAAAAGGAATTCTGAACGATTAAGAAGCATTAATGAAACTGGAATAAAATCATTATTATTGAAAAATCTTTATAATTTCAAAAGGATCCAGAGGACAAGGAAAAAGAATATACAAAAACCAAATAAATAAAGGTACAAGATCTTTCCTGATTTATTACTAGTAACGAATCCTAAACGTTTCATAGTACGACGCAGCACATTATCAGAGTTATCCATTTCATTCATGAATCCAGAAAGAAAGATGTTTTGTTCCTGTAATTCTGATCCAATATTCTTTGATAACAGTTTTAATATATCAACTTTCCGATGTAAAGTTTCTGTAATCTTATCATTTTCATTTTCAACATGTTTCAAATCATTATATCCATAGTACTGCCGTTGGTTACTCATTCATTAATATATTTATGAATAAAATCTATTCAGTAGATGACGATTGAAAATAATTTTTTTTGTAATTGCGACATGGTTAAACACCTAGATTTTCTAGAAATATTTATTTAAATAAATCCAGATCACATTTTCAAGTTGAATTAATTTTCGAAAATGATATTATCTAATATTGATACAGTTTCAGATGATGATATAAAGTGGAAAGATGCCATAACCCCATCCAAGCTTGTTAGAAGACTTTCTAAAATTTCTGTATTTCCATACATAGATGAGACTCCTTCTCAAGACTGTTTCATTCCTCTTATTAATTTGAACCGAATGGAATCAGTTGATGAATCAACTACTTCAATCCCTTTAAAAAATGAAATATTGAGAAAAATACTAATGTGCTGTTGAGAAAAAATTTATTTAAATAAAAATAATAAACTCGATATTTTTATAAAGATTTCAAGTTTTATTTTGGTTGGTTGCCCATTTTCTTCTTCTTTCTTGTTTCAAGCTAGGATTTTATTTGTTCATTATTGACTCTATTAAATCTTGGTCAAGTTTATATTGATTTAGCGATTCCATTGGCGATGCTTCCAAATGGTTCCCAGTTTTTGGTTGCTTGCTAATTTCTAGTGTATTCTGGAAGAAAATTAAATATAAATCTATTTAAAATTTTAATTTTGCTTTATTACTGGTGGTGCTCTCGTAGAATGATTCCCAATTAGATTAGATCGGTCGATTTCTACCGCTAGCAAGGACTCTTCAGCCTTAGAATAAGGAACACTAGGTCGATAATTGCTAACGGGTGTTGGAGTATCTCCTATTGAGGATGATTTAATTTGATTCCATGCACTAATCTGCTGATTTATTGTGTCTGACTGTGTTATTCGGAATGTAATTTCGGCAAGCTTACTAGATAATTCCATTTCTTTGATTTTTTGAGTAACCTCAAATTCACGGTGCTAAAAATGAAGAAGGTGATTTAACGATCTCTATTAACAACATTTCAAGTGATCATAATCTTTTTTATTGATCCTTTTATATTTCATTTCATGCATTGATAAACTTACGTTTGCTTCCATCTGAAAGATTTTCCGCTGTAATAGACGAATTTCATGCTTCAGCTTTCGCTCTCTGGACTTTTGCTCGTCTAGCTGTTGTTCTAATTTGTGTACAGTTTCATCTTGTTTAGCAAAATGACTCTCGAATTGCTGGCATTTAGCCTTCACTCGTTTTAACTATACATAAAGAATAAAGAAAGAAATTAGGATTATAAAAATTACTTCGACTTGAGTAGTTCTAAGCTTTGCTAGTGCCCTAGCCTCTCCGTGTTTAGCAGCAAGAGCTTCAAACTTGTAATCGATATTCCTGCCTAAAACTGGTCCAGTGAAATGTGAAACTCCACCAGAGTCCTTTGATATCCATGAGAAGGACTCTTTAAGGGAATTCCTCCACTTTGAGATTGCATTGTTCACTGGCGGAGGCTTAGTTTCAAGTTTTTCCCTGGGGTCATGGGCTATTTCCAAGTCGGTCACCTCGAAGTCGATGCTCTTAACAAATGGACTATCATTCATTACACCAAAGTAGGAGTCTATATTTGGTTCGTACATTGAATTTGATTTGATACTTCTCACATTTGAATCGTAGTTGATGTTAGATTCTTTCTGTCTTCTCAATACATAACAATCAGAGTCATCAGTTGTTTCAAAAACTTTACTTGATAAAAAATAATTTTATTAACAAACTACTTAACAGTGACCACATTAACTTGAATTTACTTTGAATCAACTTTGGGTTTCTTAGTTGATATCTGAGAAGAGGTCCATTCGGCTGTTGAACTTGGACCTGAAGCTGAATACGAACTACTTAATCCTGAATCACTCTGGGGAGATTCAAAACCTTGGTGTTTTTTTGTGGTTTCTTTCAACACTAAAATTTAAAATAAGGATGTTTAAAAGTTTTATAGATTTTTACAAAAACCTATGAAAAATGACTCACATTCGTTCTCAATGGGGTTGACATGCGAACCTCCATTAGGTTGAATCATTGGGGAGTTGTCTACAATCGTATCTAACCGATTAAAGCTAGCATTCTTATGGGGATGTTGTTGATTTTGAATTCGATTCAAGTCCAAATTATCACTGGTTGAACATGGATTGGTTGTTGAAATGCTAACAGAACGAGATTTTGGAGGAATTTTGTCATGAATGATTGAATTGAAGAATTCCAATAACTGAGGTTCCTATAGTGAAACGAGTACAAGTAAATAAAGAACTTTTGAGCAATAAAAATGTTCGAGTAGTAAGTAACTTTCTAATTCCTACAGAACAATTTTAGAGAGCGTAAAAAGTAAAATTAATATTTCAATTTGACGAGTACATCCTTTCTTTCTGCAATGCAAGGCTTAAAGTGCAAGAAATTGATTCAGAAAGAAATAAAGTGAAAAACTAGATCGATATAGAGAAATTAAGCAAAGAGCATTCTCTCTTAACTAGAGTATATGGATACATGAAAAATATTCAATGCAGTACAAATCATGGTTTTGGGGGTAATTTCAAACTTGATGTAATAAAAACTTATATTTAAATGAATGTAGTAAAATCTATTGAAAAAAATAGTCAAGACGAGATTGAATCAAAATTGTAGCCCATTCATAAAAATACACCTAGCAGTAAATTAGAAGTATGTCATCTCAAAATCATATTACATACTTTGATTTAGCTTTTCCTTTTAATCGATAAAACTGAGCGATTTTTTTCTTTTTAATATATCTTTAAAATTCTAAACAACAGATAGTGTGGAATAGGCCTTGTAGAATAGAAAAACGGGGACATATTTGATCCCAAGATAAATCTCATGAATGCAGAAGAGTAATAAAAAGTTTATTAAAATAAACTACACGCACACACAGACACACAAGTCATTGAAAAGTAAAATCTCAGTGTCTGATCTGGAATCAATTACCTTTAGTGCCTCAAATTGTACAAAGTGAAATGAATGAAAAACTCTACCCCTTCCGATGGGAAATCGTATCGTAGTCATGACGATAATGATGTTTATAATAATACAGAAAAATTTTAAAAATTTATCATTTCTCCATTATATTTGAGACTATATTAGAATCAAAGTAAAATTGATAAAAGAATAAGCAATAAATGATAAAATTTGAAGTGTACAGTACGATTTTTCCTTATTCCCAAATTAGATCGTAGAACTTAAGTAAAGTTTGTTGTCAGGAAAAGGATTCTATCGACTCTCTTGTCTAATTCAGATCCTGAAAAACATCTCTCGGCCACCCCCTAACACTTTCAAATCAATAAATATTTTCAGCTCAAAGTTCGTCAAAGGGAATTTGGCGTCTAATTTGATAAAAATGACCATGATTTTCTTGAAATTTATATAATTTCTTCTACAAACGGTTATCATTTTTACTGATTTTCGTATAAAGATCTTAGATTTAACCCCTCTCAAAGAACCGTGCAATTAACAAATATTCTCAATTAAGAAATTTAAAAAATGGAATAATCCTAAATTCATCGTTTTAATAAAGCATAGAAAAGTAAAATTGAAATTATAAGACTAATTATTATAATTATAATAGGTAGCATTCACAACTTACGGATTGGACAATTTTATCAGTCAGGTCTATTCGAGACTTTAACTCTTCCAAGGCCATCTGGAGGTCTGCTTCACGGAGACGAGTCTCATTCAGCTCTGTCTGAAGACGTGCAGTTTCCGGAGTTATATTCTCTTTGTGGAGAATCTTTTCCTAATAGAGAAAAAAATTCGATGAAATCTTTCATTAGAAAAATTATAATCAATAACACGGTAATGAGTAGAGCACCAAATTTGCTTGAAATAATTCAAGAGTCGCCTGAGATCTGAACTCTGTATTTAAGACTCTGATGGGCCAACTGTGCCAAGCCGGAAGTAATTGTATTTCTGACTCAGAATTCACAAATATGGAGCCTTTGAATATGTCGATTTAGCGCTTAAAGTTTCATAGTGAAAGTTCTATCACACGTCATTTTAACAACTCATTATTATTCATTCAAGCCTCAGAAAATACTTCGTTTATCACCCATTCGATAGGAAATTTATTAACCTCCTGGAGTACGCAAAGATCCTGGCTCTATCATTCGTCAAACTCGTGCTATACTAATTTAAAGAGAGTTGATTTTTTTCGAAAAATTAATTCTTGCTTAAAACGTGTTTTTGAAAACCTACTTCCCAGGTTCTTATTTTTGATCGATAACTTCTGAACCAAAAATAATTGTAGATTCGTAATCAGCTTATTCACAAACTATGAGATAGACAAAAGATTGAATGCGAGTCATGAAAAAATATTCTCTGAGACTATAAGGGTTAAGTTTATCTTTTGAAATTGAACACAAATTCTGCGAGTTGGAAAATTTACAAAGCTACTACTTGCAGTTACATTCGATCTTTTCATCCTAATTGTGTTGTCTAAAGCAACAAATCGTGCCCCTTTTGTAAGTTTTGGATAAACTACCTACAATGTAATAATCCATCTTCTATTATAAGACTACCTTTTTGTTCTCAGATACTCCCAGATGTGTAATATCCCAGAGAGTTGTACAGATATTAACTTGAAATAAAATATAGGAATTAGAGAGAATTCTGTTGCTACTCTATATTTTTTCTACTCCCTCCAGAATGAGTAAAGTTAAGGGAGTGATAGATTTATTATCCTATTATGACATTAAATATTTTATTTTACTTTTCATTAAAGTTTTGTACTTTAAATATGTTAGCTACTTGTGCTAAAAGTTGATTGACTTGTTTGAGAATTTACCCACCTAATTTTCCTAAAAATCTACATATTTCATCAATAAAATATTTTACTATAATCCAGAAAATCCAACCCACTCTTTATTTGACGTGAGTCATATCACGGGAAAAGAATTTCATGAATAAATTTTGAGCACTGCGTGTTGGAAGTGACCTTCTGACTGATAACAAGATTTTTCAATGATTATCTATTATTTCAGAGCCAACCAATAGGCGAATACTTTTTCCTGTTCTTGCTAATTTCCAGGGTATTCGACAGAACTGACCATAATCAACCTCGGTTCCAACACTGTTTGTGACTTACTACGTTAAATTTAAAAAGGGTCAAACTCTGCAAACTCTATAGTGTAGTGATTGCTCAATTTAAAGAATCTCTCGTTACAACTCCAATTACACAATGCATTACAAACTCCTAGAAAAAGACTCAAATCTTTTACTATACTCAAACAAAGTGATGAGTTTTATTTTCACTTGATAAACTGTATTACTAATTAATCGATTTTATCAATGCATGTGTTCTTACTTATCGTGTAATAATAATACTACTAATATTAATTTGAGACGAATTTTCTTCTTCAACTTTTACATGTCTCTCTATCTATGTATCACCTTTTTATCTGAATATTTTTCTACCATTTATTGACACAAGAAAATGCAGTTGAAACTTTATTTTCAATTTCTCTGAATCTATCTGTATTCCTTTTGGTTGTGGTTAACTATTCGATAAGCACTCGTGTTTAAATTTCTGCTGGTGTGACCTTGGAAGATGACTTTTCTCGCAATCTGTTAGGGTCACCCTTTTCTCTTACATGAATTTAGTCAGATATTAATAGAATGAACAAAATAATTCTTTAGAAGAAACATCTGCCATATAGAGAACACAAATAGTTACAAAAGAGACTAAGATCATTACGGCCATTCTGAGCATAAACCAATATAATTATTTGTTTCGTTCTCCTATCTTCCTTTTGAGTCTAGACTCAAGTAGTACTTTTCTTGATAAGATTCGCCAATAATAGCCTTCGATATTTTTATTCGAATAACATAGATTATCGATAAAAGGCGTATGAACTAAACAAGATTAACATTTCATCGTGAATTTTAAAGCTTGTTAGGAAACGAGAATGATTTAGTAGACAGTTACTATTGAACCCCTTTTTTAAGTCAATGTGAAATAATTTAAAAGTGTTCAATTAGGGACCATTCTAGATCTTTCTAAAGCATTTTTTCATCGCTGCCTAGGTAAGGAAAGAAATCAACTTGAAGCAACAAGAATACCATATAAAACTGTCTCCCATTCGGGGAAAAAGGCTTTAACCACTTGGTATAAATTTTCAACCTCGTGCAACTAGAACCGATATGTTTATTAGAGATAGATTTTGCAAATTATCGATATTTAGCCAAGGTGATTTTCTGATCAAGCTTGAAAAGACGATTCTAATGATATATATAGAACTTACAGTCTCACTGATATTTTGGATTGAGACGTAGAAGAGGTGAAAATATTGTATTAACTTTAATGCAAGGAATAATATTCTCGATCCTGAGAATCAATTTTTGATCACTCTCCCACTTTCAAATCAACAAAAATTTTCAGTTCAAAGATCGAAAAAATGGGGATTTGAAAAATGACCATATTTTTTATAAAAATAATTCTTTTTCTTCAACTGGTAGATGTGGGCAGCATGAGTAGGATTCCAAAGGATCTTTAATAAATTCGAATTCTTGATGAAAAATCGAGATTTCTGTAAAAATCATAGATACCCAACTTCATATTAATTAGCTCTATTAATTTTGGTCAGAACTAAGCTTAGAAATCAACATTTCATGCTTAAAGGAATTTAAAAATCAAAATTTGCCTAAAAGTAGTATCATCAACTTTTGCTGTTGAATGAAAAAATTTAAACTTAAGGTCTTTTATGAGTCATAATAGGGCGGTCAGAAAATAGCAAAAATTTCACAAAAAATAGCATTTATATCCTGAAAATAGCAATTAACAAAATTTCCCATTTTAAAATGTCACTTCTTCAGTAATAGTTTATTTATTTGCATGTACTTTGGAATATTCTATGAAACTATATTTTTGTCTCGTTGAAACTAGAATTCTGAACAATGTACCCATTCATACGATGAAAACCAATGATCAATGAAAATCAATGATTTACTCTGATTGGTTTAAAACTAATTATCAAATAATTTTCGATTTGAATCAAAAACTTTCTTCGTTCCTATAGCCGTTAACAGGCTTCAATTTTAATATTTGGTTATCTGAGAGATTTGAGGAGATTGAAGACAATGATTTTATCATGGATAAGAAAGAATGGCTCATGATTTTTATGTTTGGTATTGTTTACATTGTTCGGTGAGCAAATTAAGAAGCTAAAAATAGCAAGCAGATAATTAGCAAAATTATTTCAGAAACTAAAACTGAGACAAAAGCATGTCTTACATCATTCTAATCAGATTTCATTGCTTATTAACATACTAAAAATAGCATTTTGACCGCCCTAAATTATTAATTTATGACACTATGTAAGGAACGTGATCGAATGAATACTCAAAAAAATTCAAAATCGTGTACATTTCTAGTTCACTTTGCAAGGCTTGGAGTTTGTTAAAAAAGAAAATCTACTCCTAATGTTTATCGGACCATGTTTTTATAAAGTAATACTCTTTACAACCATATATTATTAGCAGTTTCACAAATGGGACTATCCAAATAATAGATTCTCACCCTAAACCAAATACACGCCTAATACACACTGAATGTGGGGTAGATAAAATCAATTAATCTGTTCACATTCTATTCACTCAGTCAGGTGAGATGATGAAATTCTATTCTATTGGATTACACTTTTCTCAAGGCTCTTTTGACTCTATTTTTCAGTTGTAAATAATATACTCTTATTGATATTGTATAATCTCAAATATTTTATGCAAATAAATCACCAAACTTTATCACTCTTCTACCACATGTATGAAGCTCAACTGACTGAGACAATTAAAACATGTATGTATTCTTCCTGTCTATTGTTTAAAGAATTTATTTCTTAGACAATCTCTCGAATGATTGACATACTTTTCATTTGGGTAATTACAAATCAACCACGCATACTTGTTAATATATATAACAAGATTGTTTTACCAGCTAAAATTTCCATGCCTACAAGTATCTATAGTTTAATTTTTAATATTGGATCAAAAATAATGCAGTTTTGATTCTATAGAGAGATATAAATGCATTTGAACGATAATATTGACGTACTTTATCAAGAATATCTTCGCTTAGTTCTAAACTCATAAGGAAGGTTAGAGAAAACTAGCGCCTATTGGAGTGATAAACGTTATATTTCGCGGGGTCTCTTCAGACTCTACCCCGGTAACATTTAAATACTATTACAATGCAAAATATTCCCTGGCTTCCATTCGTCCATTTCGTGATTGTATTTTAATTATGACCCAACCTGTAATTACCGACAAGAAAAGTTGTGGAAAAGTGAAGAGAAAACGACGTAGAGACAGTGGACAGCAGAAAATTGATCACTTCATGAAAAGGCAGAAATAATTAGTTGTGAGCAGAGTCTTTCACCTTGACAACTCCCTTTCTTTCCTCTCTCCCCTAGTGAGGGCTAAAATACAATCACGAAATGGACGAATGGAAGCCAGGGAATATTTTGCATTGTAATAGTATTTAAATGTTACCGGGGTAGAGTCTGAAGAGACCCCGCGAAATATAACGTTTATCACTCCAATAGGCGCTAGTTTTCTCTAACCTTCCTTATGAGTTTAGAACCAAACGAAGATATAAATGCATTTTAGAAAAAAAATTGAATGATTTTAAGACAATTTACCTATGCAAATCAATTAATAGAGAAGTATTTGTTTATATTGGAGATTTGTTATAATCAATTATTATTATTGATACTTGTAAGTAGAGACTTTTTTTTCCTCTCGTTAGATTGTATTCATATGATGCAATTCTTACATATCCTATTTCGTAAATACATTTAGTTCACTATAAACAGAGTTATCTAAGCAGTCATTGAGATGAGAAGGAGACCACCTTCTTTATTCATTCACAACATGTACGGAGTCCAATTCACGACTTGTACGGTTACTTATACAGTGTATATTATAGGGAATGGAACTCTGTCAATGAAATGTCAACTTTATAGAAAAAAGTTTGATCATGTAATTCGATGAAAATTCTTTCTTTACATTGCAATTTGATATATAATTCTGATTGAGAGTTCAAAAGAGCTAGAAAATTGCAAGAGGAAATACTCAAAAATTCAGAACACCCATCAAATAGAAAGATTGTTTTAGCCTGGGCGTGGCCTTAGAACTTAGAGAATGATTAATCTAAAACTTTTATTTCCTTTGTATATTACAACGTACTACGTAGTGATTGAAAGGAACCTGTTGCCCCAAATTGTACTAAATCACATTTCATACGCCAACTCATCAGAACTCTCAACCAATCAGATTACGAGTATGAGAGTGGATCAATGCACTTGAGCATAGTTGACATGAATTCGATAAAGACATTCTAGATTATCATTAGACAGAAGTTCATTCGTGAGGAAGGAAAATGATCCAAATTTAACTTTCTCTTAGAGACGACGAGTATCTCTCAACCTTAAATTTTGATCTCTTTGTCTCATAATGATCCAAAATGTCTGTAAATTTTCATTTGCCCGCATTACCGCCAAGTAGTACAAGGGAAAAAACTCACATTTTCCAATTGGATGCATTTACTATTGAGGTTGTCAATTGTTTCGTTCAATTTGTCGTTGTCAACTAGGAGGTTGGCGATTGTAGAGCGTAGATGAATGACAACATTGTTGGTAGATAAGTCGCTGGGTTGTCCAATTTTCTCAAGAATATTGATTAATGATGGAGGTCCCTGGTTATTCAAATGCTTTCCAGACATTTGGTTGTTCCCTTCATTCAGGAGGGAAGATTCACTGGCACTATTGAGTGTATAGCAGCTCTCACTAAAGGGTGAGTGCTCAGCTGTTGTACTCTCATCATTGAAGTCAATTTGATTCCGATCAACGGAACATTCCTGTGGTAGAGGTAACTCGGTGAAGATTGGCGAAGCAATCGATCGCCTATGATTACTTGTAGTTGAGTTGGCAGTTCCAGTTGACAATGATTTGTCTGTCATCCCTTTTAACCTAAAGACGAGACTATCAGTATCCTTTGCTAGTAAATACAATTTGTAGGCGAAATTTTCATTATCCACATTGTCATCATCTTCATCAGATGAATCCAACGAGTTAAACATTCGACTCTATATAATCTCAGACTCTGTACATCAATTCTTTTTTGTATCATTTATTATGATATTCTTTTAGAACTTTTTATTCAAGATGAAAAATCAATCTCTCTTTCTCTCTGTTTAACAGAAGACAAAATCACATTTCAAGTTTGAGAGAGTTAGATTTTCTCAGTCATGAACTGCGCAATTTTCAGACTATTTATTTATTCATTTCATTCAACACTCTACAGAGTTGAGATGTTTTCCATTTGAAAACTATTCTATAGTTTGCATCATGCCTAGTTAAATATTATGGAAAAGTAATATTTACCTGTCTAGTGAAGATTTGTCTAAAATATGATCTAATTAATTAATTAATGTGGACCAAGAGAGACTTCCAAGATTGTAACAATTGTATTTTACCAGTTAGACTAATGATTCATCAGAATAAGTTTACAGCTTTCCATTCATTTCTATTGATCACTCTCGATTACTGATTACTGTTTCTTTTACTTGCAAGTAGTTCAACGAAAGTATGTTGATGATGATGACTTTCAAATACTATACGCCTATAATATAAATTTATGTGCTCTATACAATACATAAATATTTTATTCAAGAGTTTGTTTTCTTTTTTACTACCTAGAGAAAGACTCTCTCCATATAAGAGAAAAAAGTGTAAGCTTCTCTCTACACATAATGTAGTTTTTTCCATTTTGAATTGAAACATATTTAGATTCCTTGTGTATGCAGAATATACATATTGTTATATGGGCGTGGTTAAATTTTTTTCTGAAAAAGGAGGAAAAGTATTGGGATAAATAGCTTCAGCTCAATATCAACTGTTGAAAAGAGATCAAGGGCTAGAAATTTTAGTTTGGTTTTATTAGATAACACTCTGGACAGAAAATGAAGTACAGGAAGTTAAATAGTATTCTCATCTAGACATCTAGAAATCTTAGATGAATCGAATCAGTCATGTTTAATAGGTGTGCTAGAAACAATGTTGCCAATAGAGACAAATTATTAGTTTGTACTTTAATTACTTGATAAAAAAATAACTTGATTCTCTTGTGTATTTATAGATTAAGCAGCAGTAAATTGACTATTTTTTATATTAAAAGAATTACTCACAATGATGAATTAAAATAAAATCCGAGCGCAGTGAATAATTTGACGAGGAGAAGTTGAACGGGGAGGTATTTCAAAATAATCCTAAATATACTGAAAGGTGCTAAAGGTATGGCTGGTAATTCCGCACACAGGTGTCCTGAGATTATTCGAGAATTCTACCAAGCTCAATGGGTATATTGCAAGGTGCTATTATTAATAATAATATTACAAGTGAAGGCATTTAATTTCTTCTTCTAACTTATAATATTCATAATATTTTCTTTAGGGTGAAGATAGACCAATGAGAGTTGAGTGATTTGTAACATCCAATGAAATCATTTCTAGCTAGAATAGCTCAATAATAAGTCAAGCAGGTTAAATAAAAACAAGTCAAACTTTCTTTCTCTCTAACAATTAATAAAATATATTCAAAATGTACATCTTGAAGGAGAAACATGGATGAAGTCGTAACGAGCTGTTTGAGTGGAATAAGAGTTTATTTTTAAGAATATTAATTTTCTGTACGATTAGAGGCTTCATTTGAGCTAAGGGAACGACCACTTGAGTCTGAATTGGTCGTCACCCATGAACCATTTGAGTCTCGATCATTATCCCTGCGTCTTCTTCTTGATCGTCTACGACCTAAAATGGAGAGGGCAGTTAGTAATAGGGGGGCGCCAACCGGACTAATTATAAAAATTACCTGAGTTTACTGGTGCGACACTAGCGGGTTCCATTTCTGATTCAGTTTCGTCATGTATGTTGGATGGGGAATCTTCAGAGTCATCGTCTTCGTCACCGTAAGGAAAGGAATCATAGTCATTTGCGTCATCGTCAGTTGTCCCAAATGAATCATAATCTGACCAAAAAAGACGAGAACTACTTTCATCATGGGAATTATCACCATCCAATGTATCATCGTCATCATCGTCTGAGGAGTCTGAGTTATCTTCTGAGTCATCTTCACCTGACAGGTTGACTTCGTCTTCATCATCTCCGTCTCCGTTTCCTCGGCCAGTCTTTTTACGTCCGACTGTGTAAATTCGGCATTGGGTTTTATTGTTATCCTGAATAGTCAAATTTTGATTAATTTTTCTCAAGATGAAAGAGACAGAGATAGGGAGTGACTCACATGAAGTCCGACATACTCAACAAGGGCAATGAAATGGCCACTGGGATCTAGAGCCATGTGCTCAATTTGGTGTTTTACATCGATAGTGGCAATGAGACTGTAGTCTGCTGCATCCAATGTCCTAAACATTGACTTCATAGGATTCTTGGCAACATCATAGTCAAGGTAAACTTCGTCCTGATGGAAAAGTCCAGAGTAGATGATGTCATTGTTGGGACTGAAGCGGACAATTTGTCGGTCCATTGCAGAGACTGTTTTGACCAGGCGCCACATTCTCATGTCCCAAACAGCAGAGCCTATAATTATCTCAAGTTGATTGGGATGAAATCGACCAGATACCAGATCCTGGAATTTGTCCAACTTGTGAATGGGTCTTGAAGCATTACAGACGCGTACATCCCAGACAACACCGTCGTTAAGTACAAGATTATCGTCATATGAAAAGCAGGCCTTGTTAACTTTATATCCGGATTGTTTGTCGACAGAATGAAGGCGGAAAAGTTGTTGATTTGTATTCAAGTCATAAATCTTGAAGAAGAAAAAAACAATTAAATATTTACAGATAAACTCAGCAGTAATACTCACTCGAGCAGTGAAGCCTTCGGTTGTAATGATTCTTGTCTGATTGCCAGTATGCGAAAATTCTGCATGGGAAAAGTCATGATTTGGGATTTGGTCATTAGGGTCAAAGGTAGCGTCCCAGTGACTTCGTGCATCGGCAGTTGCCCCTACAAACGATGGCATTCCAACATGCACTTTTGGCGCAAGCTTGACGACACAAACACATGGTTCACCCCATTCCGATACAACGAGGAGTCGTGATCCGTCCTTAGACTGCTCTATGTGTCGAATTGATTTTGATCGAAGGCTGACAAGCTCATGAGGGACTGATTCTGATTCGAGATCCACCCACCCTATTGATCCTGATTGGGTACCAACAAAGAGACCGTCATCTGCCACAGAGAAACAGCAATTTAGAATGTCGTCATCGGAATCACGGACGATTATATCTGGGTAGAATCTAGAGTGCAAGAATTTGCGTTCCTGTTTATAGGAGAGGCGCATTTTACTAGTGCCAGAGAGCTGTTGGCGTTGCCAATGACGAATGACATTGTTCTCGGGGATAGGAAGGCCGGGATTTGGACAACGATGGGTCTGATAAAGGGAAAACTTTGGACACGTAGACATTGGATGAGGACACAGCGAGTGTTGCTGGCGCAGGTAACTCGAGACAATGTTACTAAGGATGTCTTCTGATGATTTAGTCGACCATGCACTGGGATTTATTATGTTTGAAGTGGGCACTAGGCTATTTGACGATGTTGATTGTGCTTGACTTTGCCCGGGTATAAATGGATGGCTGGATTGATTTGTCTATTGAATGATTATACATAAGATATAATACAGCAGAATAAATGTAGCAAAGAGATGTACTTAACTTACGTACAAAAGTACATTTTCTTGAGTCTTGTTGAGATATTTAAAGATTACATAGAATAGAGATTATTCTCAAGAGATTATATTGGAGTGAATTCTTTTCGTAAATTAAATAGTAACCCAAATTCTCACAGGTGATAAAAGAAAATTCAACATATAGAGTAGGTAATATAATGACGATTATTAGTAGTATTGTTAGCTTCATTTTTCTCAGCATGGTTCAAGTGTAGTGTAGAAACATTTAGATTCCTAACTAATGGACAGAGGAGAGATATATAGATATCGATTTAAATATAGAATAAATAGTGGCACCTTTGAGCAGAGAGTGTTTAACTAGAATTATTTCGCTCTAGGTGCTTAGGTAATATATCCCACAGGAACGTCGTATTTGGTAATGGATTAGCCCATGTCGCTGAATGTTACAGCTTACTAATGGATCTCACCGAGACTGGTATACATATACTTAGATTATTTCTAAATGCTATGTGAGTTTCTTTCGTTATATAGTCACGGTGAGATCCATTTGTAAGCTGTAACATTCAGCGACATGGGCTAATCCATTACCAAAAAAGACGTTCCTGTGGGATATACGACCTAAGCACCTAGAGCGAAATAATTCTAGTTAACCTTTGTTAACTTATTATTTCAACTTTTGAGTCAAATTTTCTAATTACAAGTTAACTAGTAAATGCTATATGAACAACAGTAAAAGAAGAACAACTAATGTGTCTGATAGACTAATCACCAGCGCTAAAAGTCCAACTGTTTAGTTTTTTCCTGAATAGGGGAGAATATATATCCTGGTTATTAACTAATTAATTAATTAACCAGGACTACCAAAGTGTAAAGTCTTATCAATAACTCGGGGTAGTCTTGTGTCAATGCTTGAGAATGTTAACAATCGATCGGTCAATCAACTTACTCTAGGTGTCAATTGGGATGACTTTGGAGTGCCACTATGATTAGTAGAGATTGGTTTATTATAACGAATCGAAGATGGAGTGATAAATGAAGAATTAAGGTCGTTATCCTTCTTTGCATTGTTGCTAGCATTGACTCCGGGTAAAGCATTGAGGATTGTAGAGGTCCCAGCAAGGGAACTCTTGTTCATTTTACCATGATCTGCTTTCGGAGGAGTCATTCCTTCAATATCGTAAAGAGGGAACCTAGCCATGTGATTTGAAGCGATGGGTTGGGGAATCCGAAGGTTAGCTTCCCTCAAGAGATTGTTGGCTGTATCATGAAGGCCTTTGGCCTCGAGATGACGATATATGACCTCTAAAAGTTCATCAGAGTCCCAGTTTATTTTAGTACTGGCTACAATAGCTGCTTTGCGGACTTTTTCCAATGATAAATCTGATATTGATCCGGTAGGATCAGTTAAATCTGACGGGATATTACCAACAACTAGACGTATAAGATTGTTGGCATACCTACAAAACTCAGAATGTTGTGCTAATCTGTCTAGTAAGACTGGCTCTTTCATCAGTTCTACATATATAGAATTGAGATAGAATACAATAGAATTATTAGGATTTTATTAGAAAAATGACTAGGAATACTCACGGGCAATGATGGACTTGGAGAAGAGGGGTAACTTTGCAAGAATACTTCGAGCCTCCTCGTAACGAGCCAAACCGACAAGAGCCCTACAAGCTAGGGTTCTAATAGAATCAGCATCCTTGATGGGATTCTTAATTTTGATATGAAAAATCAAGGTCATAATTCCGTGTTGCTTGCGGATAATATGCCATAGCTTGGATTGACGATACAAGAGATGAGTCTGTTTCTGTCTAGCAAAGGGTGAAGGCATCGACGTTTCACTAATCATATTCCCTACAGTACGATTTCCCATTGCACGATTTTCAACAAAAGATTGGTCATCTAAATTTCAAAATAATTAAATTAATATGTGACTACTTTATAGTACACATAGCTTAATTATGTTTGTTTAGGATCATCTACTACGTGTGAAAAAGTTGTATGCTTACTAGATGCGCTGACTGATGTTGATGGGACTGTATCATCAAATCTACGTTTCCTAGAGGTCAGTGTAGGACTACCCTGGGCCATACGAGATGGTGACTAAATGGGAAGAAAGGATAAAATTCAATAAACATTAAAAGATTAAGAATAATCAACCAACGTTATTCTTGACCAGGCTAGATTCTGTCTCCCTGAGGACAGAGCCTTGGGTTTTCCTTGGAAAGTAATTCTCCTGGCTGGAAACTGTATTGGCCAGGACTGGATGATCGATGCTTTCATTTTCATCGATTGGCTTGTACGCCAATGTATTCAGCAACGTGAGGACTGCTTTGACAACGCTAGAATCAAAGATCTCCTGGTCGCAGGAGAAACTCATCAAAAGGAGGAGACAATTGACCTTTTCCGATTGACTATTGATGTTATTGGTGGTGTTCTGGGAAGTGGGAGTGTTGGAATGATGACTCGGCGATGGATTGTTATTGACGAGAGATGAAGAATTTGAGTTTTCATTCGAGTTAAGCTCAGATAGGAATGGTGGACGATTGAAGAGACGATTACGATCACTAATTGGATTATTATTATCCTGACTATTCTCATCTTCAGGGTCTGAGAGTAGATAGAGGTTACGACTATGATTCATAGGTCCATTGTTTGTGGTTGAGGGCTGTTGAGGTCCATTGGCATTCGGTCGGTTAGCATTCCTAGAGGGATTATTTGGTTCTTGTTGGGGATTGTTTCCATCATTGGGACGTTGATTGTCCATGACAAAGTCAACATTCACTAGATCATTGACAAGACTTTCAATTACCATAAATGGTAGTTCTTCACTATTCCGACGTCTGTTGTAGTGATTATGATGATGGTGATGATGGTGGTGATGATGGTCTGAATCAGACCAAATATCAGAATTTGGCGAGAATTGAGGAATCTCAAATATGGCAATTTGATCAGCCAGGGGATACATGATTGCCATCATGTTGAGTATTTCTACAGCCAGTCGGGCGACCTCGTTACGCCATGGCCAATTGCCGGTGGAGTAGTAGTTGCTAGCAACAATACGATACAGCAGAAGGATGGCACCCATTTCCGAGAGTTGAAAGGCAGTTTTCCATTGCATATTGGGACGAACTCGATTGACAAGGTGAACAAGGACCCGAAAGAATTGGTCACTGGTGTAAATTATGGGCTAGATGAAAATATCGATTAAATTCATGTTTATTTTTGTCAAAGTTTACTCAAAATTAAATTAATAATTGCCCGGGTAGAGTCTGAAGAGACCCACCTCAAATATTACAGGGTTGTACGATGAGTAAGAAACTAGAGAAAGATAAATTGGAAATTAGTGAAAATAGCTTCCTGATTAATTGAGACATTTCTTCAAAAGAATTTGCAGCTCTCTAAATCCAATAACAAAGAATTCTTTTGGCTTAAAATTTTTGACCTCTAGAAAAGGTTCAAGAGATTTGATTATCAGACAGTGCAAAATGAGCACTATTATTTTCTACTCCTGAAAAAATCTCTTTTCTTAGAAATATCTAAAAAGTTCAATCCAAAAAAGAGTGATTAATTATCTTGTACCAAGTTTGTTTTTAGTTTTGAAGAATAAAATTTTTGTTCAAATTGGAGTCCCATTACTTATGAGCAGGGCAACTAAAAATAATACCCAAAAATCGGCTCAAAAAGGCATTAAAAAATGACCTGAAAAATAAAAATAATACTCTAAATAAGACCTTTAGATAAGCGATCGCTTGTAAGTAAGACGTTAATAAAATCAAAAATACAATTGCCAATAACACTTCATACAGTTTATCTCCTAAATTCTGAAGGGTGTTTCCTAATAACAACTGAGGCCTTTTACTAAATCTTAGCACATTGAAATGACTGATGAGTCAATCTTTTGTACTAACACTACTTGAAAAAACTTTCCAGAAATTTGATTGGTCATAGACAAGCCTGATCTGGCATAGACTATGGACTATAGATATGGATTGCCCGATGACATGTATTGCCTAGACCCTAATACTTGGTCTTGAAGATTTAAGATAGTAAGGCGTGTTCTACAAAAATGCTGAATCCATAATCGAATGATTCCTTAAATATGACCTTATCGATAAAGTAATTTTATAGGCAAAATGAGCCCTAAAAACTTGGTTACTTCTGTCATAGAACCTGATTTTTAAAATAATCTTGTATAAATGTGATAAAACAAACCAATTAAACCCATAAGCATTTATAGGCATTTTGACCGCCCTACTCATGAGTAATAATTAATTGAGTTTGAAAGCTAACTATAGAAATTATTCTCACCCTATGGCCGAGTTTAGAAATCATTTTGGGAGCCTGATCTAAAAGGCTTGACAGGGAATGATCAATGGAATCCATCCAATGGAAAAGGCTGATCTCACAATATCTCTTGATTGCATTCAGAGCGGCGCGAATAATGTGCCAACTGGTTGTATCCTTTGACGTGTTGATTTCCTCAGTCAGGCGAAGAGGCAACACTGTCATCTATGATAAAATTGGGTTAATATATTTCAATTGCAGATGAAATCTACTCACTGCATTGTAGAGATATGTAAGTGCATTGCAGTTCTTTAGGATTCTAAAGCAGTTACCATACTGAAAGGCGATATGGAGGAAGTAGATGGAGTAACACTTTGCAGATGGATGAGAACACTCGATAAGCCAAAGGGCGTACTTGATGATTCTGGTGATTGTTTCGGTGGGAAGGAGGCAAACACGTTCCATGGCATCTTCAAAATAGGCAGTGAAGTAAAGTACAACAGAAACGGCAGTTGCAGCCACACTTGGATATGGAACATCGAGGACTTTTTCCAAGCCACCGTCTTCAACAAAAGACAAATGAACAAAACGATGACATAGTAAACTAGAGAGTAACCGGAGGGCATCAAAAGTCAAACAAATATCAAGTTTATAGGTCTCCTTGGATATGAAACTGTAAATCAATGATGTTATGTTTTGTTCATTCATTAGAGGCATCAGGTCGACATATTCCGCAAGAGGAAGCAGGTACCAGATGCACATACGAATTTTCACAAAAATATTCAACGGAGGTTCAAGGGGAAATTTTGATATAATATTTCTGGTACTATCCGATGGTTGATTTTCTTGAGCAAGTAATTTAATTTCTTCGTTCAGGGCATGCATTCTTCGAAGAACAACAGGAATTAAGCGATCATTGTTGCTTCTGTTGGCGTAAATACATTCCTCAGAGCCCATTATAATTCCGACCAGCATGGTAGCATAATAATTGACTGGCTCAAAATTCGATAAGGCAATATCATACAATGTTTTAGAGGTTGAATCCTGAATGAAATATTTAATATTTATAAAATATTCTAATAGTACGAATCAAGTGGAACATTTTATAGATTATTGAATTGATAAAAGCTACTTTTTCATATAAATAAAAACGACTAGGATAAAATTCATAAACATGAAATAGCCAAGCATAACTTACATCTTCTGTCGCTGTATAAGGTATTGATATTCCCATGTGAACACCGCAGAAAAAGCGAAGGACAGCAGCTCCTTTAGGATTATCCGGATTATTGCTCTCTAGATAACAAGAGATGGTTTCAAAGAATCCAGGTTGAGTTCCAAGACTTCGAAGGATTTTGCCGTATTCACTGGTAGAATCTATCTTTGAGGGATGTCTCTCATCAAAAGGGTCATGATTTGAGTTGAGAAAAATATTCAATTGTCTCTCAATGCATACACAGAGTCTAGAATGTTCGTCAAGGAAATTATTACTTGTTAATGAAAGATGTTACATCGAAATCTGGTGAATTCTGGTATTCATGCCATTCGACCATGGCTTTATCAATAGTCTCCAAATCTGTATGACTAGAAGAGTTAGTCATCTTTAGATTCTCGAGTAAACTTTCGTAATTTTCTTTCGCTTAAACGTGTTTGATTTGAAAAAGCGGCGAATATTAAGAAATTTTTTTGTTAGAAATTGATTAAAACAATCCGCGAATATGGATTCAACAAAAGAAAATGCCAATGCTCCACAAAGTCCATCGTCGTTAGATGTAGTTAAAAACATTTTTGCTGAATACAATATACATGATGTTTCAAATGATGTAGCTTCTAGGGTCTTAGACACATTGTATAGTAATTAATATCTGTAATTCACTATTTTATAGGAAATATTCTTGATATTCTGACAGAAGCGCGAGCTATATCTACTCATTCCGGTAAAAATAAAACTGATCAATCTGACATTAAGATGGCCATTGAAAATTTTCTCGAAAATCTTCTCTTGGTCTTGCCTCACAAAAAGTATCTCTTAGAACATGCCAGTAACGTAAACAGCAATCCACTGCCAGCTATTAGGAATCATACAGGACTCCCTCTTCCTTCCGAGAGATACACACTTCTCGCTCCGAACTTTGTCGCAAAATCACCAAACGAAAACAATATTCAAGTGATTAATCCCTCCATACTAAGAGTTCCAAATCAATCAGCGCCCCCAGTTGGAGATAACTTGAATAGACCTGTTATTAAAATTCCATCCTCAGTTAATAATGAAAATAAATAGTTATGTTCATATAAAGTTTTCTCAAGTATTATTCACCAATATACTAACTAGTAGGTATGAAAATAAATTGAGAAATATATAGAAATAACATAAAAATCTTTATTAAGAATGAGGTACTTGGATACCCTTAATAAACTTTTCAAAATTCTTATTTTTATATGCAAAACAGAATTGATCCAAATGTGACTGGAGCATTAATGACGGCGTGCCATTCTCGGTTTTCATTATTCTTAGTTTTGCATGAGCCCAAAGACCCTCAATTGTGTTCGTATGAAAACCAACTTCGTTTACGAATTGCTCGGTATGGTTAATTGGTTATCAACCCTACCAAATTATTATTTTTACATTTCTACTTAAAAGTACTGTAATCATATTGAATCAGAATAAACATATAGTCTTCAATAATGTACAGCTACTCTTGAGTAATAACACATTTCAATAGAATTATTTTATGAATATCATCATAGCTTTTTTTTCTAGCTAAATACGTTACCACTACAAATTAAATGATAGCCTTTAACGTTCAATAAGATTAGGTCATGCATTGAATAGGAGCTTTAGATCACTGCCAAAAATGCAGGTAACCAATGTTTGCTTGTAGTTATGACTACCGTTACACTCTGAATTTACGAAAGATTTAATGAGCAACAATTAATCCGATTTTGTTCATTCGAAAAGAGATTGTAAGTCATAAACTGATAAAATCTCGAGATAAAATTGGCCCTCACCTTTTGTAAAAAAAAAGAATAATCCGAAAAAATTTTTCATTCATTTTTCAAGAAAAAGAAAACGCTATAGCGGTAAATGGCAAGAAAAACTGTCTTAAACTAGGGGAGATTTTCCAGAAATAGGTTTCTTCGTTGTCAACAATTTCCACTTGTTCAGTTTCCCACTTGAAACAAAATGGAACAATCAGGAAGGGTTAATAAAAATAAATTTCCATACAAAACTGCGCACTTCTTCATCTTTTCTGGCTGTTAACTAGGGAAACCATGTTCTATCTTGTAGTATCTTTTCACATGAAAAAGACAATACATAAATTTTTAACCTCATTTGATAGATTGATAAACAAAAAGTCTCGCAATGAATTAAAACAATAAAAATCAATAACAAAACTATAAAGCAATTAAAGTTTGAGAAAATTCTACAAATGCAAGCTTTCAAATTAATTAACAACTTGTAACTTACAAGTAAGTATCACATATATATTGCAGGCATCTGAAGACTAATAAGTATGCCTCAAATACAAAGCTTGTCTTTCAACCATATCAAGAATAAAAAATAAATTCAAGTGTTTTGAGTCCAAGAAAAGTAATCCCAAAAAAATCATTCTGTTGGGTTTAGTGAAGATTTTCAATTTTCGAAAGATGTTGAAGACCTCTCTTTCAGACATTCCGTATTTTAGAATTCAGGAAATACTTATAAAAAGTGGAATTAAACACCAAATGTACATTGTACACTCTAAATGTGATACATGAAGTCGTGTTTATGTTGATTGAAAAATAATAATTTACAATTTTCAATGAAATGTAGTATGGGTTGAAAAGAAACTCTTCAATGAAATACAGCATCAGGTTAATAACTAAATTTCGATTTAATGTCTCGAGCACTATCAGGGTAACTATAAAGTAAAGCTAATTGATACCAAGCTGGGAATCAATGATTTTTACTACTTGAAAATCAATCAAAAATAGTGGATCTTTCAAAGATTTAATAGCGATACTCGGCTTTCTTGTCTAATCTTGGTGCTGAAAAATTTCTTTTAACCACCCTACCACCTTCAAAGTTCAAAAAATGGGAATTTGACTCGAAATTTCAAAATTGACCATATTTTTAAAATAATAATAATATAATAGTTAAAATAATAATGGAATAGAAGTAAAAGAAATCCCCCTTAAAATACAATACAAAGTATAAGAAGAAATTATTAAACTAATTTAAGTAGGTTCACAGTGTGTTTATCTAGGGATAATTTTTAATATACATTTTTTATTGGTAAGAACATTTCCTAACCACAAAGAGGGAGGTTATCCCCCTTTGCACTTGGCGATGTCGACATTTTCCATCTTCATTTTTGCATCCTATCCGACTTGTAAATCTTCATGGGAAGAGAGCAATAAAATTAACCAAAATTTTAATAGCATTTACTCTACTAAAAAAGATAGAGAGTGTACACTGTTTTAGTGCATTCTGTTTTTATTTTTACACCGAGTTGTTCTTTTCTTTTTGAAAAAAAATACAAATTTGACCCCTTAATCTTTTTATTTTTTTGAAAATTGACTTGAGGTTATTTTATGATTTTTCGACCGAAACAAAACTCTTTTAACCTCACCTCTTACAGCGCCCCCCCTAGTAGGTTAGTATCCGATAGACAAGTTATTATTAATTAACAATTCTATAAGGCCTCTCTGTAAATGAATAATCCTCGGACAGTACATCTCGGCTAGTTAATATGAAGATTAGAATTTATGGTTTTTACAAAATTCTCAATTTTTTCATCAAGAAATCGAATTTGATCAAGATTTTTTGGAATCTAGATCATGAGGCCCTCTTTCACGACATGGAGAAAAAAAAACAATTTTTAAGGAAAATACGGCAAATTTGAAATCTTGAAGAAGCGCCAAATTCCTATTTTTTTGAACTTTGAGTTGAAAATTTTTGTTGATTTCAGTGTGAGAGAGTGATCAAGTTTGATCAAAGTTGATTTTCAGGATCACAATAAGACAAAAAAACCGATGATCATCATAAAAATTTTGATAAATTCGTCATTTTTCTGGGATTTTGAAATATCAAATTTCATCGACTTTCAAGTTGGGAAAATGATGAAAAATTCAAAATTTGATTTTGACACGATTATGGGGTGATTCTTAAAACCAGATTTAGCATATTTAATTTCTTTGACTAATTGTGATCCTAAAAATCAACTTTTGATCACCCTCTCACACTGAAATCAACAAAAATTTTCAACTCAAAGTTCAAAAAATAGGAAGTTGGCGCTTCTTCAAGATTTCAAATTTGCCGTATTTTCCTTAAAAATTGTTTTTTTTTCTCCATGTCGTGAAAGAGGGCCTCATGATCTAGATTCCAAAAAATCTTGATCAAAATCGATGTCTTCATTTTAACTAGCTTTAGTTAGGTATGAAAATGCAAGTGGAGGAAATGTAATATCCGTTCAGGAAATTTCGAAAAAATTGAAATAAAAATGTCTAAGATGGATTATTTGATCTCATGTAGCACGAAAAGTATAGAGAATAACAAAAGGATTATTACGATTGAAATTATCTTCCATTGAGGGCTAATCTGATTGGCTGGAAATCCATTTTCCCCTAACTGTCTACACTGACGCACGAGAAAAAATGACTATGAAATTGTAGCTGGTCAGATAGATGAAAGGAGACTATGAAAACGAGCGAGGCTATATTTTTCCCATTTTCCTGCACACACAAAAATATACATCAATGAGTGTGTGTGTATGTTGTGAATACATGGGCAAAAGAAGAGAGAAGTAAAAGAGAAGAAAAATATGCTGACCAACAAAAAATAGCTATTGGTGCGCTATGTGACCAACTGGGCATCACATCTTACAATATCATATATATAATACATACGAAATAGACCAATATATAGCATATATTAATATACCGGAGTAGGATTATCCCATTAATTTTATGTACATTTTATAATACTTACTTATGATTACTTGATCTATATGGGCTATTCTATTCTATATAGATTCCAGCAGGGGAGAAAACTATCCATAGTCCACATGAAAATATAGTCTTATTATTATTTGTTATGTATCTGAGATGTGTATGGACCACAATAAATATATGTATATATATATATATATGAACCATAATAGCCAACGGAACCAATATCACCCCACCACCCAACCTTGACAATTTCCCTGTTCCTTCATAAAAAATATCTTCGCTGTATCAGTTTAGTCCAATACTTTTTGGCTATTTTTTTAATTCACTCCATACACACTCCGTGGATATTTTTTCCCAAGCAATTCAAGCACTCGAAATTGTATTACACGTAAAAAAGCAACTCATTCAAAGATTGCTAAAAGATCTTAAGATCAACTTGATTAGATTTTTACTCCCAACTGTGATCAATCGAATCAGGACCAGAAAAATGGGTGAGTTTTTATTCTTCTCTTTTTGTGTATTTCTTTCATATTTATCTTCTATCTGGGCTTTATAAAGTTAGACATTAGTAGATGTAATTTTGATATTATAAAAAAGTTTAATTAGAGAGATGAACAACTCTGATAATAATAATAATAAATATGGTTACAAAGTTGATGGTTGATTTGCCTTCCAGGCAAGCCCCACTCATCTCTCTTATCCAGGCCTAAATGACAATTGTCAGAGTAATGTAATAGACCTCACCCACCTACCCCATCCATCTGGAGTGTCTTATCTAACTCCCGTCATCTGTGGGGAGAAAAAATGTTGGAAGATACAATTTCCAATTTATCTGAGCAAAATAAATGTGATTATTATAACACTCTATCTATGTAAGAGAATATTTGACAAGGCAGAAGAAGAAATACACAATTTTCCCCTATGGAAAAATATAGAGAACAGCCAAAAAATATGACAGCCCACAGGATTTCAGATGACTTTTTTTCGTTCATTTGATCCTGGTTATATTGTGGAATTCTTTCTCGTTTTAATTACATAACACAGAGAGATGCAGTTGAGTTGACAGGCAGAATAAAAGAGGGTAAAAATAACAATTTATATCATGTAATATCACACACAAGCCTAGGTACATTTACCAGGAATCTTGTCTAAATATTGTAACATCAAAAAACTAGGATGCAAAATTAAATGCACCAATTAAATCTGGGTATTTTATTCATCTTTTCCTGAAATTCTTCCATCTGAAAGTCGAAAGCTTGCACTCTGTATGTAAAATACCAAATCGAAGATTTTTCACTTTTCAAAAACGACAAATATATTTGAGCCATTCTCTAAATACAAATTCAAGGTCATATATAAATCTTGAATAAACTTTTGCGAGTTATAAAAAATATTGTTCTAATGGGTCTATAGAATAAAATTCAAGCTCTCCCCTTTGGATGATGACTGAAAAGATCTCAAAATTAATTCATTTTACCCATTAGTTGTGGTAAAGTGGAGAAATCATTCCTCTAAGTAAGTGACTGACTAGGATCAGAGGAAATAAATGGAGATGATACCATCAAGATATTTTGCTCAATGATGTAATAAGAAAACTTTATAAATTTTCTTCTTCTTCTTCTTCTTCGTTTAAGAGTAGTTAAGATAGTAGTTATACAGGAAATTATCCTTTCGGAGTAACATCAATCGAATACATATATAAAAATCTTCTTCCAATGGTATCAATTCTTTCCTACGAATTATTTGGTTCTAATAGTTTCTAGATATATAATACAATACCTTTACTAATGTTAACACACCTCAAGAGACTCAAAAATTTCAAAATTGCATCCTCAAAAAATCTCTCAACATGAGCTAAAGACCCCATGTTAAAATGTGGGGACATATGAGCAATGATGTTGGAGAAAAACAAGGCGGACACCAAAACAGATGCGTGAAAGTTTCCATTACTGGGAATACTCTTCTAATTTATAGTCTGCTTTAAAACTTACATAAAATACGAATAGAAATCAGCATGTGATCAAAATCTTTTTATGTCGATTAAAAAACAAGAAATGTAAAGGATGCGTTAACGTTCTTTTTTCTGCCAGCTCCAGATGCTAGAGAATTTCCTTTTTCTCTGTTTCTTTCTTTTCGCATCTGAAAGGAGATTCTCTTTTCACTCAGTAAGTAAGTCTTGACGAATGGTTAATTTGAGCATTAGTTCAATGATTGAGTAGGAAGCCAGTGTCAATCATTGCTCAAGTTTTTAATGATGCCTAATTAATTGTATACCGAACAAGAAAGTATTCCATCAGATAAGAATCAGGAGGAGAATTTTTAGAAATTTTCTTCTTCAAAAATAAAACACTTAATCTTGGAAAAGTATATTGATCAAAGTTAAATCATATTGTAATTGGCAAATATTGAGTTGAACAATCTGTAACTGAGGTTATTGCAATTGTAGCAAAAATACCTATTCCGCTGTAAGCACTTTCTTTGTTAGAGTCAAGATTATCTAGAAAGACATGAGGATTGTAAAACTTGAATTTTTTGAATCAAACTGGACCATCTTGTCTTGTTAGTAAAAGTACCGGGTCTTGATTCTCCCCAGGGAAATGTGTTGATTGTTTTCATTTGAAAAAAGTAAATTAAGTAAACTAAATAGTAGTTGAATTGAAAATAGACTCATCATCTTTTCTAGTGATGCGGAATCCGCTTCTCAATTTCTTCTCTTTTTTCTTTCTCTTCTCATGCCTTCAAAGACAAAATGAATCGTCCCACTTGACAAGAAAAAAAAAGAGAACTTGCTGAAGGAGAGGGAATTGTTTTTATTTCATCTTCTGGTATCTTACTTGATCGATCCTCTCACATAGAAATCCTGGCTAGCTTTCTCTCCTCCCTTATGGTATACTCCGCTAGGGAAATTGGAGTTATTCCATTGTACACGATGCCGAAATTAATGAATTTCCAAGAACTATAAAAAACAATAAAAAAGGGTGGGTAACTAATAAGTAGAGTTTGAGAGCTGATATGTGCCTATTGGAGACATACACGTGTCAAACTCTCCAATTTCTTTCGATTAGTATCGCCTTTAGAACAATACTCTGTAGAGAGGGTAATTTCCTGTTTATTTTTCCTACTCAATATGTGTACATAACTCTAGAGAAAATAAACGTGGAATTCTCTTTGCCATTTCTTTTCTGAGGCTACAATGAAAATGTTGATTTATTATTGCATTGAGTGTAATGTAAATTGGATAATCCGTCAGAGGAAAGTAACATTGCCATTGGCGATTTATTCCACCAAGGGAAAGAAAATAAAATGCTATCAGTAATAGATGATCTATCAATACAATAATAACCAATTTTACGGTCGAGAGGATATATGTGGTGCTGACGTAATGAAAAAGATCCATGCCACCTGTAGACAACCTATCCAACAATATTAAGAGTATATAAACGTCATTGGATATTTGAGTTTTTTTATTTGTCTATGTCAAGAGGTAGAAAAAAACATTGTGTATAAAAGTTTAGGAGTGGAAAGACCGAAATATGATGGATGATGAACCCCGAACAATCATTCCTCTATCTCTATTTTTCATCTTTCATTATTCCAGAGTAAAAATAACATTATGCAATTTTACCACTACATTACTGCTAGTGATACTGTACAATATCTTTGAAAGCAATCTTTTGGTCAAATGATTCCTAAAAACAAATTGTTATTGCATTTAAAACGGAAATGTTTATATGATTCGTCTACAGGTGGATAACAGAAGGGTCTCATGTCAGAGATGTCCAATAGAGATAAATTGGTTTTTTATAACTCATTCACTACACCAAGAGATCCCATCTTATACAATAATAATTTTTGTTACTCTCTAAACTCACTAGTGACCAGGGAATGAAAAAATGGTTCTAGAGAAAAATTTTTGGCTTGATCGGCGGTGTCGTTCAAAATAAATTAATAAAAACTTGTATGCTTGTCCTTTCCTATCAAAGATATATATTCCTTTATAGCATTACGGTAGCTCTAATTATTGGTAATATTCGTTATATTTCGCCAGTTAACATTTATTCTGTTCATTTGATGCTTTGGATTCTTTGAGGTCGGCAAGTCTGAGTAGTGTCTGAAGAGAGTTTGTAAAACCTGACCTTTCAAATGAGTTTTTGACATTGAAAAAAATATTCTTGATGAAGTTCCAGAATTTAGGGTTTAATTTGACATTGATTAGGTACTTTCTACGATTGTGATTATTGAAGAAAGAAGAAGCTGTTATATTTTAAATGGGCTAAATCAAATAACCCGAATTGTCTACAGTACTAATCAGACTCAGAGAAATTCGTAAATACTTTAAATCTTTACACTAGATTCTATGAGGAAAGAAGGTTGTAAAGGCATTTTCTTATACATCTTTCCATGCTTAGAGTACTTGTTTATTCGGGTGAACATACTACTAAGATGAAGAGCGGTTTTCTGTTCTTTCAACTATTGTCGATGAAAAACTTTTTAATATTTTTGTAAAAATCACATAGGCTCAGATTCAACTAATGATCAAAAGATCCCCCCTCCATCTCAATGGAAAGTTCAAAGGAACAAGTGATTTAATAGAGTGAATAGGACTGAAAAATAAATGGAAAATAAACAAGACAGATTTTTTCGTAAAAATAGAGGGGTCAATTAATATTCGACGTTTAAATATTTTCTAAGACAAAAAAAACTCTTTTCATTTTTTTTCATAAGGATAAAAGAAGACAGTAAGTGTATTTAAGAGAAAAGGGGTAGCATATTGTGCCTCAAACTATGCTGTTACTACTACTTCAGCTCAATGAGATGATAGAATTGATTTTCATCAATAATCTGTCATAGGGGATAAATATTCTTGACTCTTCTTATCAGTATTCGTATTGATTTAAACAAAGTCGAAAGAATATTAAACTTTTTTTAATTTGCCCCATCCCCAAAATCTCGTGTTCATTGCACGAAATCCACTGGAATGTTCAGCAGTCCTATTTTTCAAAATGTTCCTTTCGTGATGAACTTGATTAGGCAGAGAGATGAGGATTTAATATTCATTTTTTGTTGGAAAATTGTAATTTCCATCATTTTCGGTATTCAATATTAAGAAACACCGTCATCTCTTCACTGCTACCTGGTGTACATCTGAGTCATTTACCCTTTATTGTTTTGTTTCAATGCTCTTGGCATTTCCGAAGGATTTGACGGTGTAAATATATATTTTTGAAATTATCCCATTATTCCCTGTGATTGAGTTAACATGTTTGACTCTCCGATATATTTTTTTATCGATAACACACACTGGGGGTTGTACATTTATCGAAATTTACGCTAGAATGAATTTATGAGTTCATCGTGTCTTGAAAGGGTAGAGAACTTCTTTTATTTCCTTGTCATTGCTCATTTACCACCACCACCACACGTTTATTTATCTATTCAACAGGAGATGTTTTTAAATGTTCTTTAGACGGAAGAAATCTTTGGAACAGGTCACAAAAAAGATAATGGCCTTTTTACATAATTTCAGTTATGTCTTTCACCCTCTATTCTATCGAAATCAGAAACAAAACATAACAAAAAATGATTGAAAAAGGAGACTAATTGTTTTTTTCCTGGTCTAAATGTGAAATTCTTTTTCGTGATAATTTTCCAAGATAAATACAATCACTTCCTTTATTACATGTTTTTTTTCAAGAATGTAACAACGAAACACTCTAATAAATTGTTCTCTATGTATATTTAGATTTCATGAATTTGATAACTACAAACAACCATGAAGGCACAAAATCATCCCCAGTATTGGCCAATAGAAGTCAAGGTGAGTGTGTATTTTTTCTACAAAAAGACTGTTGGTTCCATTTGACAAGAGATAACTCCATATCGATATTTTAAGCGTCAATCAATTGAAATTTTTGATAACAATAAAATCGACTCAATGTAGAATTTCTGTAGATAATCAGATACATTTATGATTGATATGCAATGCATATTCCCTTCTCTCTCTCTCAGATATGTTTTTATTTTGGGGACAAATCTATATTATCATTCTATGGAAGAGAGGACGGATAATATTTATTGCGTACTCTGTATTTTGTAATGTACATTTCTTATTTCACTTTAATGTATGCCTTACAATATACAACTGAGTAGTAGTAGTAATGAAGAAGAAGATCCTCCTTTTATAATACATTAACCACCCACGATAATATGTTACACGACAATGATAAATGTACATTTTAAACAAAAGAAATACACACACAAGCATACAAAAATAATTCATAGAATTTCTATGTAGACTTGCATTTAACGCATTCTTTCCTTTTTGCAAGATAAAGAAAAGCAAGAATTTCCATGTGAAAGTAGGGAAAAAGACACAATAGGATAACTTTATGTAACCATGTGGGATATTGAATTGAGTATTATATTTTTTATAACTGGCAATACTAGTTGCTATATACTCTCTAAAGTCTATTATTTAATTATTTAATAATACAGAGAGTGAAAATTTTGGAATACTATTGTTTTTACAATATACAAATATTTACCCACTTCTTTCATAATAGTAGTAGTATTATCGTAAAGCAATACGTAATGGAATAAGTGAAATTTTCATTGATTAATTTTCATTCATCAAGACCGGGCTTGTATTGTAGACTCATGGTTTTGCGCAGTTGTTTGACTAAATGATTCTATTCCCTTTTTCCGCTCAGCCTTACAAAAACGGATGGTGGAAAAGTTATGAATAATTTGAAGGGAGAAAAAATAATTATCCCCATAATACAGTGATACAACAACAAAAGTCCTGATTGTTGCAATATAGAGAGAACAAGGATATACACAACTCTGAGAGAAAGTTGCTCACTGGGAATCTTATGAATATTTGATAAGGGGAAAGAAGAGAAGCACCGCATCTATTCCCTTGACTGTCCCATGGAAAATATGAGTTAACTATCATTTTTCCCCTTCATTACTTAGTTATTTATTGAAAAAAACAGTTTAGTTTTAATGACTTTTCCTCTTACTTCTCAACTACGAAGTAAAAATGAGCACGGCAGTCCATCAACCATTCATAAGTCCTATCCTCTATCCGTATTTGAGCAGTAGAAGACAAGTGGTGGTAGATAGAGAGAGTTCATCGATCTTTTTTTTTAACAGAAATAAAATAATAAATTATTGATCTTCAATTTTTTGAGAAATTATAATTAAATTTGCATTATTTTAAAAACTACAATTTAATGTGTGTGTTTCTGTACGATATGGAAAAGTCAGAGTATTTCTTATCAGAGGAACATTTATCACTGGAAGCAGAAAGGGGGGCATATTTCAAAATTTTGCGGTCTATTTCATTTTTAATTTGACATTTTTTCCACTTATCCCACACACACACACACACACACAGAATTTATAATAATAAGTAGAGGAAGCTAAATTTTGTGATAATCTCAACAGATGGTTTATAAATTTCTTCTTTTTTTCACATTGACAACAACAAAAAACAAAAGAGGCTTAAACTTTTTGAGTCATCAAAGGAATAATACAGTAGTAAAGATATATCCTTGGGGAAACTGAGATAATTATCTAATTTATCAAATGTGAAAATTTTCCTTATCAGATCTAGAAATTTATTACTCTCTGTTTTTGCAGCCGATGATAAATTCTCAATAAGCAATATCCTTCCATGGCTGATAAACTCAATGAATCAAATCAATCACCAACGTGAGGAGACCCCGACCGAGGAGGAGAAAAAGGACGATTCCAATGAGAAGAACAGCCTCAGGAAGTCTTCTGCGATACTCAGTGTCTGTGACATGATCGATAGTTGTTCCAGTGAAGAGCCGATATCACCAGGTACAGATGAACGAGAGAAAATATCCGACAGTTTAACTACCACGAGTGGTCTTGTAGACAACAACTCCCTACTGACATTATGGTTCTATGAAATGATGTCGGCTACAAGCCAGAATAAGAATATCCCTTCAAGTCTAGATATGAATAGTCCAATGCAGTCACTGTCCAATCTGGCCATGAGTAATAACTTGTTCAACTCACCAACATCAGATTCCCTCTGTAATAATGGTAACGTAAAGCAGAGTATGGAGTTGAGTTGTCTGGCTGACGAGATGAAAACAAAGATTGACAACACTTCTAGTGGATCGGTGAAGCGAGAGAGTCGGAAAACGGACACCTGCGAGTTTTGTGGGAAAATCTTTAAGAACTGCAGTAATCTTACAGTTCACAGACGTTCTCATACTGGTGAGAAGCCGTACAAGTGTAAATTATGCAACTATGCCTGTGCTCAATCATCAAAACTAACCAGACACATGAAGACCCACGGGAAGGATGGTAAACCCAGTCATTTTTGTAAATATTGTGATACCCCCTTTATTGTGCCGTCAACCCTTGAGAAGCATATGAGGAAATGTCTAAAGAACCGGGGCCATCCGAGTGTTGACCCAGAGAAGAATCATTCTCGGAATAAACTTTATGTGGGGAATTTGAAAAAGAATTTCGAACAAGCCGCCAAGAATTTGCCAGGGGAAAACAACGGTTCCGATTTCATGAAACGATTCAATGATCTCATCAATAATAAGCCAAATCATTCGAGTACTAACTGTTCAAATAACAATTTTCCCCCAACCCTAAAACTACCAAGCCCACTCGGTATTAACCTGGATCTCTTGAATAATATTTCCGAGTTGATTGCAAAACCCCCCAGAGATCCTCCAATCAATCAGGACTTGCTGGCCCAATTTATTATGAGCAATAACAACAACACCATAAAAAGGTGACTTGACTGAAGGTGTTAATTTTTTTTCTAAAAGCAAACTACTATATAGAATATGATTTTTTTCCCAACACCATATTCAATATCACCCCTCTAATGATATATAGTAATATATTTATTAATACAAATGACAAATTGAATAGATCACAAACTGCAAATTCGATAATATCATAATATCAGTGAAAATAGTTACACGTTTGTTGTTCTTGAAACAAAAAGAAAACTTTGTACAGCTGCATAGAATATATATATATCATTTTAAATTCTACTCTTATTGTTACTTGTGGTAGGAGAGAGATGACTGATGGATTCACGATTAGCTCTTGTTAGTTTTAGTTTATCAAGCATTATTACTATTACAATAGTAGCTATAATGTCGTCTATAATGTATAATCTTTTGGATCTAAGCTAAAGGGGGAGAAGCTGTCGTATCGATTCGATTTCTCATTGCCTTCCAAAGCAATAAAATATATAGAAGCAGTATTAGAAGTGTTGAATAAAGTCAATAAAGTAATGTAAGAATTAAGCTCTCTCTGTGCTCTTCATCTTGTAGAGAATTATATCATCTTATCGTCTACAATACAGATGAGGAGATTATCTGTATTCTTCTCAAAACATTCCTTCCCTAATAATCCCTTAATAATGAATGAATGAATATATCTAAGTAGGGAAATGAGAGGTACTTTGAATGCTCATGTGTGATCATTGGCAAAAATGCTTTTTTTGCTACATTAAAAGAGTAATAATTAAAAGATTAAAACTTTTACGCTGTGAGTACTCGTTATTTTCTTGTGCGTCCTAAATCTCTGTCAAGGTTAGAAGAAATTTTGAAATTTTAGACTTGGAATTTTCCAGTTCAGATATGAGACAAATTTAAGATCAGTCAGATCTCTGACAGGCTTAGGGTCCTGCAGAACTCTTATTTTCAGAGTGGTTCTTAAAATTTTTAATCTTAAAAAAATAGTCTTTTGACTCAATTTCAGTGAGCCAACCACATTTGATGTTTTTATAAAGAAACATTCTTGTAAATTACAACAAATATTATCACAAGCCAATAATAGATTAATCAGATCCAGTATTTTGTTTAGAATTCATTATTATGAAATTCCCACAAGCTTTTTTTTGTTAGAACGAACCATATATTTAAATATAAAAATAAAATAATATGTACAAAATAAATGTAAGTTCATCTGATCAATAGAATGAAATAAAAATGGATCTTGTATTTTTTTTTCAAATTTTATAAAATAAATGGCAATAAAATGAGTGAAATGGATCAACAGAAACTCTAGTGTCTGAAAGCAAATCATAAATCATCTGGCAGTTATTATTAATGAAGATAAGAATAGAGCAAAGACTTGGAATAATCAAGGTTTGATCTGATGTGGGACATGACTAGTTTAAGATTAGTCAAGTTTTCACAATCAGATAATTTGTATTTTGAAAATATTTTATTGAAGGAATTCAACAAAAAATTAGGCTTACATTTCACATTTCTGAGAGAATAATTGCTATCCGCAATAGAATAAGATTCAGAGAATTTTTTAACTAACTTGATTCTCGAAAGATGTCAGACTGGTTTGAGAAGAGTTCAAGACTCGTTATTATAAATGCACTACTTTCGTAGTAATGTCCTTGGGCACTTATTTCTGAATTGATCACAATGGCGCAGTCTATCCATCTTTTATGCAGATGTTGGGATAGAAGAAGGTCCCCAATATTCTCCTCGGAGCGAAATGCTGTGGTATAATCGATAAGGAAAACCTGTGTGTGTGTGAATATTACAGCAATTATGAAGGTTTATTATTATAGTTTTTTATTCTAATGTGCAGTCTTGATATTAAACATGATGGTGATGCTAGTGGTAGTAGTTTAAGCAAACGTGTGAAATTAAGGTTTTCTCCATTCAACTCTCCTGTTGTTGTTTTCCTATGTTCCAGATTTTTTTGTGTCATAAGATAAGAGAATTATTATTGTATTTTCACTTTAGGGCTAACGAAATATTCTTTCACACTCCTCTACACAAAAAGAAGAGTGTGGAATCTTGTTTTCTTTCCCATCCAAAATGCATTGTTTTCCCCTGTCTTATCTTTTTGGGGTTTGTGTGTTTTTCGAATTACATCTCTTACACAACACCTGCTGCACTTTGGGGATAATCTTCTGAGAATGTAAATTGCTTAATTGCAGACTTTTCACTTTTATACACAATAGGGAGATTTGCTTTTGATTGTGAGGAAATACCACTTGAATTTTTATTACAGAGGCTATAAAATTAGTTTGCACAGGTTTTTCTTCTAACACACATTGCCAAGGAGATAGCTCATTTTTATTCAAAAGAATAAAGACTATTTATTTGAAATGAAGCCAATTTATAATTTTCAAGCCGATATTCAACTCCAAGCAATTGAAACCAACGACCACATTAAATATCAGCTAATCACAAAGAGAACTAACCCTAATTTTTTTAGTAGACATAGATCTTATATTGAAATTAGTTGGGAATCTATGATTTATTCATCGAGTATTCGAATATGTTAGAGATTTTTTGGAATTCTGATCAATTTGTCTGACTTTAATATTTGAATAAAAAAATTCTGATCATTTTTCAAGTTTCAATTTGGCACCAAAATCCCATTTTTCAAACTTTGAACCGAAATGATTTGAAGGTGGGAAGCCGTAGAATTAGACAAGAAAATAAATTATTCTAATTCCGTTCTAATGCATAACTTGATTATCGTTTGGGAGTTGAATTTCGATTTTTTGGTCATTATCACTGCCTGAAAATCAATGAAATTTCGACAATTCAAAATTCCTTGGAAACGGTGGAACTATCAAAAATTTGACGGTGATAACCAAATTTCTTGTCTAATTCTCATCATGAGAAACGTCTTTTGACAAAATTCCCACTTCAACTCAATAAATACTTTAAGTTCACAGTTCGAAAAAATGGGATTTTGGCTCAAAATAGAAATTTGAAAAATAACCATATTTTTCATAAGAATAATTTGTTCCTTCAAATGGTAAAAGTGGGCAAATTGATTAGGATTCCAAAGAATCTTTAAAAAATTCGAATTCTTGATGAAAAATCATTGATCCAGCTAAAGCAGAAATCAGTTTAAACGTTAATCTTACAGATAAAAGGTTTTAAAGTTTATAGAACATGAGTCAAATAAAGAGTTTTTCAGATCAAATAAGGGGTTTTATTGAATTACAGAATAGATTTGTGAAATTTGTAAAAAAAAAATAGATTCAAGATCTTGATGGATTTCTTCCATTATAGCTAGATCTAGACTTTCTATTAGAAGAGTGACGATTATTGTTCTTGTTCTTTTGGGCACGATGGCCAGACGAAGAGGACTTAGAGGCTGAAGATGAGGAAGTCTTTGAGGTAGATGACGAAGAGGATGATGTGGAACGTCTCCTTGTCCGATTTCTGGATGACACTGGAGATGGCTTTCGATAATTTTTACGACTAGAGTATGTATTCCTTTTCAGTGGGGGAGAAGACGACTTTGATGAAGTGGACGATGAAGATGAGGAACTGATACCCCTCGATAATGTGGCCATTTGAGAGCCAGTTTTTAGGCCTGACCTTTTAAGGGCAACTTCGCGTAGTTCTCGTTCACGATACTGAAAAGGAAAGATGCAAGTTTATAGGAATGATGAAGAGTATCTCTCTGAGTATCCTACTCACAATTCTCTCCTCACGTTGACGTTCTTTCTTTCGTTCTTCTTCGATCTTGTCTTTTTGGTCTGAGAAAAAATGAACAGAAATTAATTTTGTGAATAATCTAAATTCAAAGTTCTTCTTTTCTAATAATACTATTGATGATATAAAATTTAAGAATCTGCAAACATTTTCATTCGAAAATTTTCGGACACTTTAGTTAAAATAATTATTTAGAAATTCGAGCCATTAATTCATTCAGTAATGAAATTTGTAAAATAATTCTTTTCAATAAATTCATTATATTAAAATAAAATACCGCTTCGTTCAAAAGACTTTATCAGATTTAAAATTAAATACAGTATTAGATGGAATAAAAGTTTTGAATAGACTGAGAGAGAATAAATGTTGATCATGATAGTGAATTAATATTAACGAGAAGATGAAAATTGTACAAAACTCAATCAATAACATTACAATGAAATGAAGTTTGTAATGTGGAAAGGGGAGGTGGCAGGGATAATGTAAATTTCTTAATTAAATACATTGATCATGATTGTTGCATTTTTTCGATGGGAAAAGAATTAACAGCATAACATACTCACACACACGCACATATCTTGACATAACTAATGCAAATTCATAGAGACATTACGATAATCGTGTCATTATTCATGTTTAACAAGGTAGAAAGGGGATTGTACCAGCTGTATTTGTGAGCAATAATTCAGTAGGAGTAATATAGTAAGAAGTAAGTGATGAATGAAATAATCGTTGCATTTCATTTCTTGGCTCGGTGTCAGATAACACACACACAAGCACAGTGAAAAACAGATAGAAAGAGGAAAAACATAATTGATAATGAAATGGTTATGGAAATAATAATATCATAGAGGGGTATGGGAATGTCTTTTATTTATTTTTCAGGAGAAAGTGTGTTCGTTAGCTTGAATATGTCCTGGAAGCGGGAGAGGCAAGTAAGAGAGCAATAAATACCATCACTTATAAGTGCTCTCTAGTACTCACTAGAGAAGAATAGATGGAGAGAACAAGTAAATATACAAGTGGTAAAAGAGAACTAGAGAAACCAACACATTTAGAGCATGGAGGCAGAATATAGATTGGAATTGGAGAAAAGTCTCTTTTTTACTTTGTAAAAAAGTCACACAGTGGTTATTGATTTTCATTAGGGTAAGACACAATTTTTGAATTTTCAAGTTTATGCTTTCGTTTGATAAGAGATTATAAAAGAGGAATAAATTATAATTTATTGAACCTAGTCCTTTAAACTTTATTCAGATGCATACAATTGAAGATGTCAAATTTTAAAATGTATTCTGAATACAGCCTGAGAAAACCTGATCAATTTGGAAAAGTTAACGGTTTTGGAGAAAATGGTATTCATGCATATTAGAAAATGAAAAATTTTTAATTTAGTTTTCGAAAACAGCAATTACGGAGCATAAATAATCAAATAGAAAAGTGGGTAATGGAGTAGAATAAGTGTAAAAAGATTTTCCCTGCCCCAAAATTTCTCCAAGTCCAAAAAGGTGCGTCTTGCGTACCTATTTGCATGTCAGTCACATATTCCTTCTCTATCCCTCTTTGTTTGATGATGTAAGCCCCTTATTATTAACCCTAAGAAATTAATAAAAACAACATTTTCAAATCTAAATATCTTTGGTTAGAAGAAAGATATTTGAACATTTCAAAATGCTATCAGTACGCTCTTTAAGATGATCCAAGTTGTAGAATTCTATGTTGAATAATAAGCGAGATAGAATATGAACATTATATCGAAAATGGAATACAGTACTATATTTTCCAAAATTTACAAGCATCAAACAGTTATCATTTGTTTCTGCAAAGGGATGAGCTTCTGGGAGGAACACTTGTTACTAGGATCAAATAACTATGTAAATTTTGTTTTAAACAAAGATAGGGGAAATTTATTAATCGAATAAATCAAAATTATAACATATAATATTCTATCTCGCTTATTATTCAACATAAAATTCTACAACTTGGATCATCTTAAAGAGCGTACTGATAGCATTTTGAAATGTTCAAATATCTTTCTTCTAACCAAAGATATTTAGATTTGAAAATGTTGTTTTTTATTAATTTCTTAGGGTTAATAATAAGGGGCTTACATCATCAAACAAAGAGGGATAGAGAAGGAATATGTGACTGACATGCAAATAGGTACGCAAGACGCACCTTTTTGGACTTGGAGAAATTTTGGGGCAGGGAAAATCTTTTTACACTTATTCTACTCCATTACCGAAAAGTGTTTGAGTGAATTAGTTATGAGAGATTTTAGTGCACTGGATGATATGAACAAATGGTAAGAATCGAGAAATGTTCAGCTATGGGTTTTTTTTCATCTTAATATTCCTTCCCTTGTAAAATTGATGGCAAGGAGAACGTATGGAAAAACTAAAGAGGAAAGTATTTCCACAGATTAGTCGACTAGATTGGAATGTCTGAAATGCAGATCATTCTCTCTGGTTTTCTCTAGATTCAGTTGAAAGTTAATATAGAAAACCTGTTAGTAACTGTTATCTGCTTATACGATTTCTAATATCTGTAGAAAGTCTATCTACATCAAATCAAGACCCATTACTACTAAGTAGAGCTTCAAGAGTATTAATCCTTTCAGTTCTGTAGGACATAAATCTACATGTTTTCAATTTTTAAAACCTTGATAACGATGTTAGTTTGGCAGATTTCTGAACGAATTAAAGTTTAAATTGAACCCCAAAATGATAAATTGTGATATACACAGGTGATTTTCATTATTAAAAAATTTCCTAAGCTCTAAAATAACCTTAAAGATGTAACAATTATGAATTATACCGGTTCACTTGTATTACGAAATAATACCTTAATAAATAACCCTTTATATTTTAGCTATTTCTACGATTAAAGACTTTTACACATGCAAATATCGTCTCAATGGTTTAAAATGCAATTCAAATTCAGAATTGGAAAGATACTAGCCTTTGGATGATTGGATATTTACTATGCATATTCTTTCTTTTTCATGAATAATTCAAAAAAGGTGCATTTGTATTCACCTTCCTAATTGGGATGGGATGAGGATTCTGGTCTAATAGATTTTGTTACAATTCACCATTCAATATGACTACCTATATTCGTTGAGAGGAGTTGAGAACAAGTAGTAGCTAAACTGTACAAAGAAGGAAGTATATTATGCAGAAAATGAGCCGAGCAATATAATAAAAAAACAGTGAAATAATGAGGTAATAGTGACCTCCCTGAACGAGTGTAAGATCTTTCTCGCTTGCTTAATTATAATGGGGTTACATTCATTAGGGGAAGACTGTTAGTCGACTATGAAATAATAAAAAAGGGAGATATATTGAGTTTTTGAGGACGCTCAAATTAACCGATTGATATGGGGAAGGATGTGCAGAAGAGAACTGGTAAAGGTCAGAAGGTCGAAGGTGAAGGAGATTCGTTATTCTATTCTCTTCTTGGTTTTATTGAAAAGGCGGATTATAAAATACCCTTGGGTAAAAGACTCTATCTGTGTCTATGTATTTTGTATGGGAAGAGAGATGAAAGGAGGAGAAATGTTTATTTCCTCATTAATTATCACATGAGGGGAGTTATATAGAGACCACTAACAATTCTAATGTGTGTCTATATGTATAGGAAAGAAATATTGAAGAAATCTAATCTCAGACTCAAAAGGAACATTATTATTAGAGGAGGGAGGAAGGATGAAAAGGAATTGATGCGCATATATTGTGTATTAGTTTGTCTATTAGTAGTTTCTCTTATTATTTTCAGATGAGAAGAGAATTATAATCTGTTACATTTTTTTGTATCAGGGAAAATGGGGTAACCATAAATGTATAGTAAATTTGGTTGGCTTAGATGTTTCTTACATTTGTCATGCGTAAAACTGAGTACTTAAAAAGACTAGAGACTAGTAAGGAAAAGACTTATTCTAGAATGATGTATGTCGAGTTAATAGTTTTATAAATTACCATATTTACTTTAGAGTAGTTATGTGTTTTTAAAATGAAAATAACTCACGTGTTAGATTCAATTGCATCTGCATACGCTTACGCATTAATTCTTGCGGAGTGAACCTTGAGCCATGAGCCTAAACATGTTGAAAGTAAAAATAGATTATAATCATTTATAAAAGTCAAAAAAGAATCTCTCAAAAATGTTTGCTAGTAAGCTCATCATCTATAGGCAGAAGTTGACAATCCGTTAAATTCTCTCATACTGACTGAATATGAGAATATGAACAAGTGTGTAGGGGAACCTGTATCTCTAGGGTAACAAATTTGATTAACTAACTGACTTTCGATGGTCCAGATGGCTGGGAAGAGGAAGAGGGAATCTTTGACAAACTGCTAGTCTTTCGCGTAGATTCATTTCTGAAATAAGCAAGAGGTTTACAATAAATTCAATGCCAAGTTGTAATTTCTAATGATGTAATGGTAAATGTACGAACTTGCGTGTTCTTTTCTTCCTAGTGTAAAATAATGAGAAACGTCAAGGCAAGATCATGAGATCAAATCAAAAAGGTTAACTCTCTCAGATTCATGTTAAACACGTTAAATGCTACATGGGTTATATTATATTTGTTAAGGCCATTGAATTTCATTAGAAAATATTTAATTGTAAAACCATATCCTTTTTTAAAAAATTTCATTTTTTTGCATTTTCCCAAATTATACCCAAACCTTGTGAAAAAAACTACTAATGATTTTTAAAGTTTCATGACCATACCATGCCCGTGTAATCCAATTTTATGAATCAATCAAGCATATTGAATCTTGATTACCCTCATGTGACATTTAAGGATTATTCCCTTGACAATACTCGCAAGTAGATAAGACCTTTTTTCACATTATGATTTTCAGGTGAAAGAATCGGACTAAAAACTTTATTCGTTTAGCTATGAGCTCAGAAGGAATTTTTCAGTCTGACCAAAGGATAATTTATCAGTTAAAAGGGATTCTTTTTCATGTCACGATTTAAAGAAGCCCTTGGTCTCTTTGTTATTCTCAATGAATTTGGGAATTCATGATTTTTAGATTTTTTTACAAAAAGATTTTTTGGTAACTGATTCAAAATGTACACTTTAACTGATTTGAGAAAAAAAATTAGGAAAATTTCAAGGTCTGAGAGAAATCGAAAGTTACTTTTCAGGATCATAATTAGTCAAAGAAAATAATTACTCTTTTTCATTTTTTTGATAAAACCCCTCATTTTGAAATGATCTCGGGATCACCCTAGTTTATCAGTTTCCAAGTAGTAAAAATGATCGAAAAATAGAAAGTAGACTTTCGCATGTAAATTGTGTGATTTTTCAAAAAAAGGAATAAAAGTAAATATTTTCTTTGTCTAATGATGATCCTGATAAATAAAGTTTGATTCCTCTCAGACCTTGAAATCAACAAAAATTTTCAACTCCAAGTTTAAAGTAATTTTAAAAAACGCACCATCTCGAATTTTAAAAATCAGTAAAAGTGTACATTTTAAATTTGTTGCCAAAAAATCTTTCAAAAATTTCAATACCTTGATGAAAAAATGAGATTTTTGTAAAAATCATGAATTCCCAAATTCATCGAGAATAGCTGTACATTTTGAGTTTAGCTTTAGTTACAAGATATCTATATTTCTTACGAGTTAGAATCAGAGTCTGGTGTTAGTTCTTTGCTAGGATCTCGTTCGAGTTCTGGCCGATAGTATCGTCTAACTGGTACAGCTACTTCAACCTTGGGTTTTTCCATTCTAGGATAAGAGATTGTTAAATATAATATGAGTTGAAGATGAACATTTCCTTAGGGATGATAACTCACTCGTCTGATGAAGTGGACGGGGATCTCTGTCGAGATGACACTTTCCTCCTTAAGATAGTGTTGATAAGGGAACTATTGAGAAAAATTAACCAAAAGAATGACTATAGAGATTAACTTACGTGCTGCTTTTCGCCAAGTTACCAGTGGATCTGTATGACCTAGAATTGTTCCTATGACTATTCTTGGAGGGTTTCTCCTCGTCCGACTGACCAAATGTTGTAATATACTCAATTTTACTTCGTCCCTGTATAAAGATTTAGATTTAGTTTATTCTTAGAATCAGAATTTGATAAGTTGGTTTCTTTCGAGAAGATTTCAACAAGTAGATTTAGAATCATAATTTTGAACCAAGTAGTTCTTCAGGGAGCTGTTCGGCATAGATTGACTATAACGCGGTTCGCTTGCTACCTGACTGTATGTTGTCTTCTGGCTTGTATTGTTCTATCCATCTTATTATATGTTATTCCAAACTAATTTTATCAGGGTAATCTAAATGTTTTTTATTCTAATCTTAATTTTAATTTTACATCAAGTGATGAATTATATTATCAGAGTTATTACTTTAATAATTCTGATTACTATAACAATCACAGTAATTTTTAAGAAGCCTTATTCTTTAAGAAATACTACACCTTTTTCTCCCCTTTCTTTTTCTACAGATAGACCAATAAAAGCCAGAAGACAATATAGTCAGGTAGCAAGCGAACAACGTTATAGTCAAGTAGATTTAGATTTTTGACTTTGAAATTAGACATCTTCAGAGAAATACTTCATGTAGGGAATTCAGCCGAGGCCAAAAGGGGACATTTTGACAGGTGGTCAACGTAACTTTAGTGCATCTAGTATACCAAGTGTAGGAAAAACAATGTCTTGGGAATATTAATGGTTTTTCATGTACTGTGGATTACCTAATAATTATTAGGGAATTATAATTGTATGTCACCGTAATCATGCTTACTTACGTTTTTTTACGTAAAAGCCGTTACCTAGTAAGCACATTTACGGTAAGCATTGCTTACTTACTCACTTTTTACACTTATGCCTTCAACAGTTTTATTATAAAAATCTTAGGGCATGTTAAAAAGTAGATGAAATTTCCACTATAAATAGGAATGATTGGTTATTTTGGTTAAATAATGAAAGATGTTGATTTCGACACCGAGGGACACTTTCAGAGCATGTTGAAAAGTTGATAATTAGTAAGCATAACTACAGTGACATATACAAAAAGGACAAACTAGATTTATTAAAAGTAAAATACAGATTAAAAAAGGATCATCATTTACTTAAAATCATGATTTTTCAATTTTTTCAATCATACATGGGATTAAAACGACGAAAAGATGGAATTAAAATTGAAATACCTTTTCATATGAAGAAACTGATGAAGATCTTCGTCTATGACGGGAGTGTTCTCTGGGGGAGGAATTTCTTCTTTTTTTGTGTCTCTTTTTGCCATTGAGAGAACCAGTAGCAGACTTGATATCTAATTCATCGTAATTGTATCTTCTCAACTTGTCAGAATTGGCCAGAGATACCCTTGAAAGACCACCGATTATGATGCTCACTCGGTCTTTGCTTTCCCGGCAAAATGTCGGCCTTGCATTGCTCATGAATTCAATGCGCTCCGCTTCAGTTGGATCATCACTTTCAGAATCATTAGGACTGGGATAGTCGGCAGAATCTGAGCTCGAAGCCGACAAATAAATGACTCGTCTAAGATAAAAGATGCAATTGATAAGAGTGTGCAAAACTCTATGATGAATTTCATGATTACTTTTTAATTGGTTGACTTCCAATGAGGCCTCCTCTGTCATTTCGATCACGATAACGAATCCTACGCCCTTTGGCCAATTTTTTCTTTGGCTTTCGAGACTAGATAAACAATTGTTTTTTAACTCGGGTTATTTTTAAGCCAGGCTAATTTCAAGTCTGAACAATACAACCATATACGAAGGAAAATTCGAGTTTTGCATTTCACATTCAAGGCTTAAAATATGCCAGTAAAGATTCTTTAGTTTAGAAAATAAATTTTGTATGAAAACAGAGAGAATTCGAAATAAAATAATAGGGATACATCACTTAAAAAGAAGCTTACAGAACATTTTTCCACTTCGAAAGCTTTGGCAAGTTTGAGTTCATTCTCTATTATTTGATCAGCCTGAAGGAGGCGAATATAATCGGATTTTTTGATATTGTGCGAATGAGCAATTAGACAAATCTCCCGGCGTTTCTCCTTGTCCAACTGGCTAAAGTCAACGTCGACGTCAATATCCATATCACTATCTGGTTCGTCATCATCATCATCGTTATCTTCGTCTGCTTCAGCATTCAAATCCGAGGGAGTTTTATTCGTATTCGTCAAAAGTCCACTAAGATAATCTACGTATTGATTTGACTGAAATAAGGGGAAGAAGTATTAGAGATAAAATGTAATAACCTCAAAATAAAATTCAGAGAAACCTACATCATCTTCGTAGTTGTAGCCAATTGCAACTTTGGTGTCTTGTAAAATCTTCTTTTTGTCAATTTCCTTTTTTGACTTTTTTTCTTCACTCTCTTTGCCATATTTTTCATCCCATTCAATTTGCTTCAAGCAGAAATGTTCAGAGATGCCCAGATAGGAGTTGTGAACAAGACAACGATATCTTTCATAATTCAAGAGACGATCTTCAAGTCTAGAAAGAGTGGTTTTTTCACTTTCGGTATTTGGGCAGTCAGGAAAGTAATCCAAATGTGATCGAGCATCGAATCTATCGATAATCACTGACTTGTCAGCTTGCCAATGAGTTCTAATCAATACATTAATAAAATTAAAGGTTATATCAATTTAAATATATGGATGAGCATACAAGTTTTTGGGATTACTGGCAGCTTTAATGGTTTCATCATCAACATGAATTTTCATCGGACGTCCATAACATCTGAGAAATTTAATCGGATCTTGACGCTAGTGAAAAGATTATCTAATTGATTACCATCGAAGAATAAAAGAGTTTTCTTCTTTCGGCTCTTTTGCGAAGATCTACTAATGAACATTTTATTGCTCTCTCCTGGCGTCTAAGCTCCTGCCACATGACAAAGTGTAATCAAGTGAAAAATTTTACAAAAATTTCAAAATTTGTAATTATACGAACAAACATCGTAATTGGTGTTCTTTTGTGCTTAAACTATTGTGCCCCACGAATTTAAAAATTTTAAGAATATTTTTTAAAGTCTATTTTTGAATGTGTACCCGTAAATAATGGCATTTAATTGAGCGATAGAATTTTGTCAATCTCTGGATTTCAATAAACATAGCAAATTAACATATCTCGTACAACATAAAGTTGATCACGTTTCAAAAAATGGTTAGCATAAAATCTACATATCCTCTTCACTACTTTGTTTGGAAAAATGATAGCTCATCTCTTGAAGATGCTTTACTCGCAAAAAGTTGTAATAAAGAACAAATTGACATAAGAAAAAGAACTGCTCTGATGCTTGCTATACATCTTTGCAGAGTAGATTGTGTTAGAGTTTTGCTGAGATACGGAGTTGACCCCACTTCGGTTTCCTCTAATCAATGGTCTCCGATTCAAGAGGCCATATCAACTGGTAATAAAGAGCTAGTCAAGCTTGTGCAGTCTGCAAAAACCTCTTGGGTTGTTAAAGAGGTTGCTTTGAAAATTAAACGAATTTTAACTTACAAACAGTCAGATTTCTATTTTGAGATCAACTGGGAATATACAAGCTGGTGTAAGTTCAAAATATTTACATTTCTGCAGTACCTATTCTGAATTCGATAAACCTGAATGATAGCTGCAGAATTTGGAGGAAAGGATCAAATCTTCGGGTTGACTTTAACCAAATCGGATTCAATGACACAATACCAATGATTAAGAGAAAATTGTCTTACATATTTTCAGTTGAGGATGATTTTATCAACATAAATGAGATTGATATTACCCTGAATACATGCTATCAGCATAGAATTGATGTCAAGAAATTGGAAAATACTGATGAAGATTTCTGTGGATTTGGCTTTCAAAAGATTGACGATGATCTAATAACTGATATGATAAATCAGCCAATTTTCACTTCTTTCCTTGATACAGAGCTAATTGAACTTAAAAAGTAAGAATATATAGCTGTTTAATTTGCCAAAACAGGACAAAAAATGGTATACTTTCAAACCAGGAAATCACCAAGGAAATGGAAGGTCTCAAAGCTACCTCTTACACCTCAAAGAATGATTTAAAGATGACCCTAATGCGTAGAACAGACCATCTGCAGGATGATTGGATTGAGGAGTGTCTCAGGACCAAGGGCAACGAGAAAAGCCTCACTTCTGGCAAGCAAAATAAGCAGGCTGTGATGCTCAATCTGGAAGAGGCTAAAAAGCCCTATGAGAATGTATGCTTGGAATTGTTTTTTAATCCATTATCTATTACAGACTGCAGAAATAGACTTTAATCCGAGAAGTATTCGTCTAGAGGAATATTTTGACGAAACGTCTCCTCTGGCGTACGACATTGGACGTACCAAGAAATTGATAACAAAATTCAGAAATTTTAAATCTACAGTTTGGACTACCGACTCCATTTCAGAAGGGGTAACTAATCAAGTTGAGAGCTTCTTGGAAATAGCTTCATATTTCAATCCGTTCATTGATCGGTTATGTTCCACTCTAAGGAAAATCTCCTTACCAGGCTTCCCTTTGGAATTGAGCAAGTTTTTCTTGATTAACTCTATGAGTAGATATTCCCTTGTATTACGTGCTTTTTGGAAAGGTAAACTTTTCCAACCTCTATGCTGCGACAAAGCCAACAGATTATGTTAAAAATAAGGGCCCTGGAGAGTGTGAAGTCTCTGATGAGGCTTTCCGACTGCCTAATTGCAGGATAATTAGCAAGTTTTCTTTTACTCAACAAAAATTGAGAGTCTAATGTATGAGTTTATAAAGGTGAAAATGAAAAAATATCCCACTTTGGCAATACTGACGAGCAGGACCAAATTATAAAGTTTGCTGCTCATAAATCTCTTGTGGAATATGGAAATAGTAGTTTACTCGTTCAGAGGGAATTTTCTCTGGTACGTTCTATTCACCAAAAGGTGTCTCATTTTTAGTTTTACTCGTCTTGTTTTTTGTAGCAAAACCATAAAGTTATCACCAGACCATCCAAGGAAAGTTTTGTAGACAAGGAGACTGCCATGATGCAAGAGTGAGTTTACTTCGAAATTATCCTTAATTAGGACTTGAAGTGAAACATTGAAATAATACTTGTAGAGCAATACATGAAAGCCTAAGTCTTGCAGAGAGAGCTAGGATACCTCCAAAAGGTTTAACCGACTCCCTCGGTCAACCTCTAAGCGAGGAAGAGGAGGAGATGATCCGAAAACAAGAGGAGGAAGAACTAAAACGTATTCTGGAATTGTCAAAAACTGACAAATGAAAATTGAACAATTTTGTGTTTGCTCGTTAATCAAACTAATCATCGTTATATTTCGGTCATGAAAATTGAAAATCAATACATCTTAATTATCCTAGTTCAAAAAATTATTATCTACAATAAAAATCAATTAATATTACAATTCTGATGGTCGAGTTTTTACAAAAATATTTGCAAGAAATTAGGGCGGCATTCTAAGAGCACCATCAAGTCTAATGACCTCACCGTTTAACATTGGATTGTCGATTATAGACTCGACCAGCATACCGAATTCTTCTGGCTTTCCAAGGCGTTTGGGAAAGGGAACATTTTCTGCAAGCTGATTTTGCACCTTTTCAGGAAGCTTTTCTAACAAAGGAGTAAGGAATAGACCTGGAGCTATTGCCATAACACGAATGCCCAATCTGCAAACATCTCTGGCGACTGGCAGGGTCATTCCGACAATTGAACCTTTACTGGCGGAATAAGCTACTTGTCCTATTTGACCTTCGAAAGCTGCAACACTCGAGGTATTGATAACAACGCCACGTTCTGAATTTTCATTAGGTTGATTATTTACGAATTTTTCTATGCTAAGTCGCATCATGTTGAAAGTACCAAAAGTATTAATTCTGATGACCCTTTCAAAGTCCTCCAATGAGTGAATAGTATTCTTCTTGGGATTAATTATCCTTTCTGCATGTCCAATGCCAGCACAGTTAACAAGATAGCGAAAATTGCCAAAATCTTGAGTAACTTTTTCAATAGCCATCTTGGCATCTTTCTCAGAAGATACGTCTGTTTTAATAAAATCCCAGTTATTTGTTTTATCAAGATTTTGAGGTTGATTAAGATCGCAAATAAGAACTTTAATGCCTTTCTGGAGAAGCCTTTTTGTGGTTGCGAGCCCAAGCCCAGAGGCTCCACCCGTAACAATTGCAGAGGTCATCGTGAGCCGTTTTTTTTCAAAATATTAATTAACCAAAACAAACACCGTTTCAATTTTCGATAGTTCATCGTTCTAGAAATGACCGCGCAATAAAACTTTGACTCCGTTAGAATTATTTTTGATAATAAAGATTGATCAGATATTTTCAATGCCCGTGTCCGATAATTCAGAGAATTTTTGTTACAATCTAAAGAGATATAAAGATGTCATTGACTCTACAGATATGATTCTCAGATGCAATTTGAATATTCCCATGAAGAATGAGTTCAAGCATGCTCTATTCAACCAATTGTATTCGCATTACTCTTTTGTAAGCAATTTTCACAGACTAAAAACTCGCGATATGATTGAAGAGTATATGAAGACTCGAAAGTCAGTAACTGACCTTTTCAGAATGGGAAAATTTGTTCTCGAGACGCAAACAATGCATATAGAACGTTTGAAGGATCTTTTACACCAATGCCAATCTGAAACATCAACTCAAAATGTATTTCAACCCAAAAGGATACCTAATCCTACTGAATCTACCGCTACTTTTGGTATTGACGCACTTGAGACTTTTAAAATGCCTGTTCCTGTGGCTATGGCAAAGAATATGAACATTGTAAGCTACATCTGATTGTTAATTTGTAATCGCTCTCTAATTAACTTTACATTTAGTCCATATCTTCTTGGCAAGAACCAAAGACCACTGGAAAATCTAAAGAGCTTAAACAGGTAACAAGATTGCAAATAATTTTTATAATTAATCGATTTCCTGTTCTCTTTTAATTTAAGCTAACAGAAGATATCAATGAAAACCAATCAGACAACCCTATAAATGCATCTTCGAGCAATCTGGATGCCTCTTTCAAAAGTGTAGACGATTCGAACTATGATTATTTCAAAAATTATGAATTCAAAAACGATACAATCCAGTTTATGAATCCGGCCGATTCAGACTTTACAGCGCAAACCGTAAGTCAATATATTGTATAATCTTTTTATTAGAGACATGAGACATCTCCGAGGAACCAATCCATTGATGATTCACAAGAGTTTATTGGACACCTTCGTCGGCTCTCCGTTAAATTTACCAGTGCTGACAAGGAGAATCTACGACCCTCTTTGGACTTTATCCCCGATAGGAATCAGGAATGTTCAGATTTCGAGGGGAAAAGTCTGCCAAAACCTTCCTCATTTGATAATCTTGACCAGACAGTACTTGATTCTGCTCTTGATCTAAATCGGTCCCCACGAATTCTAGACCCATCAGATTTCACATTTTTATATTAAATTTTATCTATAAATCAAACATACGTGTAATATTAAAAACAAGTTTACTCTGTCAATCCTCAATTCGCATTTCCTCCTGGGACCCATTCAGCAAATCTTGATAATTTATGCAATTCGTATTAACATTATTATTTTATTATTACACACATAGCATTAGTAAATGACATTAGAATAAATTTGATTTATTATCTATATAATTCAGTTCCGTATTACTATAATTACTAACCAAACCATCATCGAGAACTCTTTTTCTTGATACCCATAGAGTTGTTAGGAATATTTTGAGAATTTCCCCCTTTGAATAATTCATTCTGCGAGGTACTGCTCACTGAGTATGCACTGCAGTATTACTGAATTGCAGTAATGTGGTAAAAGCATGATTCCTCTCTTAATTACCTGCATGTTACCGTGATATTATCATTCTCTTTCGACAATCAAAACTTTTATAATCTAATATCAGCCAATCTAAATTATTAATTAGAATTGCATTAGCTTGTTTTGTGCAAATTTAGAACACGGCCATCATGACGAGTTCAACTTATAAAACAAAAAGATGATAAGATTGTTTTCGAAATAAATTTATTCATCAAAAGATTTTTTAAGCATTATCGAAGAAGCTTTTTTTTTCAAGTTGAGGCCGCTGCTGCGGTTAGAAACGAAAACTTTGTTCCTCACTTCCGATGAAGGGACTTATTTGGTCCTCGTTCAGTTTGTAATATCGCTTGGGAACTTTGAAATAGGGCAAGGCTGAATTGACCTGTGCCAAGAGGACAATCATGAAGCTAACGAGTAATAAAAGGTTGATCTTAATCATTGTTGAAGTCTGTCTGTTCCCCTTTTACTTACCTGATACTTTATGAGCTTATTTATACATTCAGTGGACCAATGAGAGTGTATTCCCACACAATTTGAGTACATTCTATCGTAAAAGTTTGCAAGGAATAGATTGCTTACCCATCTTAATTTTAATCCTTACGACTCAATAGAGATAGGGGAGTTTATTTTTTAATTCACGAAAATGATCAAGATTTAAATTCCCCATCCTTGCAAATGGGACACAAGAAAGAGAGAGAGAAGAGTGTAATTAATTCTAATTCTCCTCTCTTCATTGTGGTGGTCAAGCAGTCGTGCCTTTGAGCATAAGTGAGATTGAGGAAAGGAAAACGATTAAATTTTCATACAAATTAACAAAAAAGAAGATAAAAATAACACCAAATGTCTATTATCATCAATATATATCAGTACTAGAGTACAATCCAACGGAGTAGGTTGTTATTACTTGAAGCGGAAACTCTTTGTTTCATCTTCAAGACCGTAGTTGGGAATTACCCGGGGGATTATGGGTCGGAACTCGGATAAACTACCAGGACCGTAGAATTGTCTGACTAAAGGGGAAAAAGACACTGAATAAGCGATAGAGACTCACATCGAATGCTAGCCTTGGCCATGACCGCTAGTAACAGGAATATCACAGCGAATTGAGAAAAGTTCATTCTGTCGTGTGAGGAGCAAGTCGAATTGAGAACAAATTAACTCAACACTGATATTTATATGGGATACTATATATCTTGTACTCTATTGTGGGATTATATAATACATTTAATATTGCATAGTGATAAGAATCTCCCCTAGTGCACACAGACTTATTTTGAATAAATAAAAAAAAGACAGAAATGCTTTTTAATTCGTTTTCAATTAGCTGTCAATTCTATTGTAGTCAAATGCGCATTTCTCCAAATAAATTAAGAAATGTTGTAAAACCAAAGAGAGATTCAAAAGGATATCTCTCACATATATGTTATGTATTATTAGATGTGGGTAAGATAACAAACACATTTATCAATTTAATTATTTAAAATGTATTAAAAATAACACTACTTACAAATTAATATTTTCTTCTAAGTTTGATTTGCATCTAGAATATTTTGTAAGGGGTTTTGGGAAGAGAGTACGGTTGCCTGACCGATACACTTGATTTTCTTGCCGACAACTCTGATGGACCTTTCTTTGAGATAACCATTATAAAAGTCTAAGCCGTTGATTGCCTTATGACTGAGGGGTTTCAACTTGTCAATAACCAAAATTGTGTTATTTTTAGTTTTAACAAACAGTTCATTGTAGTATCCACTTCTCTGGGGCAATCTGAGGAGAAATAATTCTCCCACCTTTAAGCTATCAAAGTGAGCATTAATTTCTGAGTAAACATCTGGCATAGCCATCTCATACGGCTTGACTGCTTCATTCGATGCGTCGACAAGGATTTTGGGCTCTGAAGATATTTCAACTTTCAGGTTGTAAATCAGGAAAAATACTCGAACATTTGAATTGTAAAAAGCTCTCCACATACGGTTTACGTTCATTCCAGTCAGTTTGGTAAAGTCGAGAGAACCCATTAATGAGTTGTTTTTACCCACACACACAAAGTCATCATTCAAAGGTCGCTGAGTTTGAGCAGCATTCTCGAATTCATCTAGATTTTCTAGAACGCGACTCAAGAGACTGAATGATTTGGGAGAAATGAAAGAAAACAAATCATCACTTTTCATAATATCAAGATCAATCGGATACGACTCTTGTGCGAGAATCTTTCCACAATCAATAAGCTTGGAAGAAGGTGCCAACTTCATAATCGATATTCCTACCTTCTTATCTCCTGCTATGATGGCATGAGTGAGTGGCGAAGGTCCCCGCCATCGGGGTAAATTCGAGGGATGAACATTGATGATACCACGAGCAAAGGATTCAATCATTGTTTTACTAAGTATTTTACCAAACGATATAAGAATTCCAAGTTCATTTGAAAATTGATTAATATTTTTCTTGTATGTTTCCCAATTAAGAAACTCGAGATTATTTTCTCTACAATATTTGGCTACATGGGTTCTCTCATTTGAAGTTACAACAGTTTCCAAGTTAATTCTTAATCTTTTGAGATGATAAAGACTAAAGCTACAGTTTCCAAAAAATATTGCCCTAATATCACCTCGGTAGGACATGCTAGTCACGATCAGAACATAATTCGATAAACAAATTAAATAATTGTCCAACCTAAACAAAATTAATCCTAAAGTCTGCCTTCTTGTTTAAAGTACTACTCACATTCGAAAAGATCACATTAAATTATTTCAGTTTATGGCAGTATGTTTATGCTTTATAATTTTAGAATCACCTAAACTTTTTGCTGTTTGAGAGTTCTACTGGCTATTCTATCATTCTTATCAAAGAATTCGATAATATAACTACAAAATATAGCGCTCATCCTCATGCTTTCCTGAAACCATTCGCTTATCTTCCTTTCAAGACTTTAGATGAAGCAGTTGAAAACATTAAATTTATCTCTCAAGATAGAATAACATCTATTCTATCTGAATTTCTCCATCAGAATATACCTCCTAAAGACACTACTCTCCATGTGGCGCATGAGAACTTTGGCAAGGCCTTGAGGTAAATATTTGGTACTGATTTATATTTTCTCTCAGTAAAATTTTCCCAGATCATAATATCGTATGGACTTCCACAAGCAGAGAAATCTCTCGAATTGTACGAGCCAACTGTGTAAAGCTTATGAAAGGCTTAATTTCGCAGCCTGGAACCATTGAGTCTATGCTGGTAAATGACAAGTCTCAGTCCGTGTCTAAAGATAGAGAAATTGGGAAGTCACATCTGAATAGAGCTAACCTCTTGGTTTCCTTTAATCTCGCTAGAAATGTTCTAGAGATTGAAAAATTCCTCACCAACTCTGGAATTACCAAAGTCCTCGGAATTATCGACAATATGGACAGATCTATTGTAAAATCTTCTTCAATGTTGCTTTCGGGATATTTGTTTCATTTCCCTGAAATCTCGGAATTTCTTAAGAAAAAAATCATCACCAGGCAAACATTCCTCAGAATTCTCATTAAATATGCTCTCCGAATTAGCCTCATTGATGCAATCACTTTGGACTGTAAGGAATTCTGCTCAGATGTCGAATGTGATACAGAACCTGCTCTAGAGTTGAAGAAATCAGCGATGACCTCTCTCGGACAGGATATGAATGAAGTAGATGCAATCAACTTCAAAATATGTGCAAACAGAATTTTGAACCTAATCTCAGTATGTTTTGTTTTCTGCTTAAAATTGAAACATGAAAAAATGTCTTGCTTTTTTTCAGGCTCGAGAGAAACTCTTGAAATCATTGGACGTTAGAGCCAGAAGTTTGGCTCCAAATCTATCAAATTTATTCGACAAAGTCTTGGACTCGACGCTATCGGATGAACTTAGGACATCAGTTTTTGTATCCCGTTTGATCCATCATGCTGGAAGTCTCACTCGCTTGGCAACTGTTCCCACCACACGTGTACTTTCTCTGGGAGCTTCTAAAGCTCTGTTTAGAACAAGTGGATCAGTTATTGCCAACCAGAAAGGTCTCATCTCCACCAATATCTCGTCAGATTATTCCAGAAAAATGATTGAAAATGCCAAAATCAGTTCTGAAATGGTGAGAAGATACCTGGCCAGATTACTCGCTGCCAAGACGACTATCGCTGCACGTGTGGATTGTTTCAAGGACCATAATCCTGTCAGTCCAAATGAAAAGTGTCTGGCCCTCTATAAAAACTATCAGAAGGATCTTGAAATGGGCAACTTCGGTCTCAAGCTCAGCCAGCAGTTCAATCATCAACTTATTACCTGGGCGAATTCTCAGCCCAAGAAGAAGAAAAATCTTGTTCTCGATGTTGAGAGAAAAGCCAAACTCAAGGCTCGAAAGAATATCAAAAAGAAAAAGTGGAAACAGAGGAAAATTGAAAGGGCCAGCTGTCCCATCCTCCCCATTAAGACCTTTGAGTGCAATATTGGCAATACCATTCCTGGAGATGAGGCAACAACCAATGGTAACCACAATAAGGTCATCAATATTAAAGAGCTCATCTCTGAGGAGGAAATGGAAATTTTCGCCTCATTCAGACCTCAGACCTCAGGCAAACGGAAGAATCCCAATAATGAATTAAAAACCCCTTTGGAGAAAAAACTGTGTCCCAATGAAATTAAATGTCCTTGATTGATGAGAATATGTCTTTTACCTTTAATAAAATGAACAAAATAATTTTCCTCATCCCGAGTAGTTCTACTAAACAAGGGTAAAATTAAAATTTTAGTCAGGCATTTTTTTGAGCTGCCTACTATTCTAAACTATTAAAATGAATGAAAAAATCCATTTCTATATGCAAGTCACTGTGATATGAAAGAGTGTATGATCATGTGTGTATTCTTTTATTACTAGTAATGACAACTGTTTTGGCTAGCGGTAATCATGAGCCCTTCATCGTTGACAGCCACAATCTTGGAATTGGTCATATCGAAAGAGTGACAATTTTTTACTTTAGAATCCTGGATTCCAGCCGATATACCCAATCTAGGGCGGTTTGCATGAAGAGAGCACCATACGATTCCATCATTTGACTTGACTTCTGGACTTATGCACATGAGTCCTTCCTCATGGCTAGCGACCAAGAGCTGATTAGGTTGAATGGGATTGAATTTTATGTCCCAAATGGCCTCACCAGGAACAGAGAGCTCGGCTAGGGGAGCGGGATCACTGTGGAGATCGCGGAGGTCCCAAATGTAAGCAGGAATACCCATTTCGCTGTAGCCACCAACGGCCAAAAGGTTGGGGTATCCTGGATGTTGATCCAAACATAAAAGTGGACTGCAGCTATTTGGCCTGAAAGTCTTGTAGCAAGAAGCCTGACTACCAGACTTTCTAGTATCGTAGACGTGAAGGATACCAGACTGCGTAACACAAGCAACAATGTGCGAATCCATGTGATGAACTGCGTTAATTCCAGTTGTTATCTTGCCAACTTCTTGAATTGCTTCGCATTCCCTTGTGGCTCTTTCAACATCAAGCATTCTCAAGTTACCAAGGTCATCTCCAAAGTACAGTTTAGAGGCATCACTCAACGCTGACAAACATCCAATCGGAGCTGCATTACCAAGGTCTGGATAGAGGGGCTCTTTAAGAATGCGTTTAAGGGAAGACTCTCTGTCCAATGCATAAATGTTCAGGCAGCCTGTTGACCCAGACGAGAAAACTATTCTAGATCTCTTGTTCACCTCGAGGGCGAGAATGTCTCCATCGTGAACAAGACTGGACAGGAGACGTGGCTCATCCTTGTTATCTCCGATAACTCCAATGCAGGCACAATCTTCTGCCTCTGACTCAACCTGAATCACTTTCTCATCGAGTTTGAAGGAGATATCGTACTGCCAAAGGGACACTCGATTGATTTCTTCCATCCAACTTCCGGTGACAATCATGGGACAATCGTCTAGAACATCCTCTGTGAGAAATCTAACACTGGAACATATGAAGGGTAGATACTTGGTTTCTGTTGTTCCGATTTGATTATTCGTCTGGTAGTCGATAGTTTCAGCTCCATAGAAATTAAACATTATCGTCTAGAGAAGGTTAATTTAACATTAGGTTTTTATGAGAATAGAAGATATAATAAAGAATGTAGAGATTTCTAGATAAAATAATAATTTATTATTACGAGTATGCCACATGGTACAAATATGGAGTGTGTATCAAAGAGATTTAATTTTGTCAATAAGTTGGCGATGCTTCGTCGTGATCTGATCTAAGGAGAAGACATTAGCTCCCTCTTGTGAGTCATCTTTCTTGGGAGATTTAGTATCATTAGTATCGGGAAATATATTGAAATCACAACGAATATCATTGTAGAATACGTCCAAAGGTTCCAAATCAATCCATTTCATATCGTGTAACACATCCAGGGGTATTGGAATATTTTTCTGAAATGCAAATTTCAATTTAAATCCAACATAAAGGTCAAACCTATACCATAAATTAATAGGGATAGAAGAAATCTTCTTTGACTAAAAATACCTATCACTGCTCGATTCTACAGATTCAAGATAATTTTTTTATTCACTGAAAATGAGCAGCTATATTTGTGTGTCAATTAATTATTGATGTTCCCGAGGTATGATTCACTTGAAATTCTGACAGACTATTCTTAAAATCAAGATTTAGTTCAAATGTAGCCAAAAAATCGAACCCTTGGTCAAAAGATGCAATGAAAACTTTTTAAATCCATCAACAAAATAAAAAAATGATATCAAGATTGAGTCAGTAAATTTGCGATTTTTCCTATAGAATTCTCACTAGATTAAGCCTTGAGTTTCTACATTGTCTAAGTAAGCCTTTTCCTTGACATTCACTCAGGTATTATAGATAAGTCATTTTCTTCTTTATTCGTCTCTTGTTATTTACACGAACATTCTATAATTTGATTGGCTGAACGTCTTATTTGGTAATGGATTAGTCCATGCCGCTGAATTTTACAGCTTACTAATGGATCCCACCAAGACTGATACGAAAGAAACTCACAGAGCATTTAGAAATAATCTAAGTATACATATACGCGCGTTTCATCCTCTTTTGGATTCTTCAGTATGCCACAACCCGGGATTTGAACCTAGGACCTCTCGCATTGGACTACAATGCTCAATCTAGGAGTCCAAAAGATGACGAAACGCGCGTATATATCTAACATATATTTATACACTAAGATTATTTCTAAATGCTCTGTGAGTTTCTTTCGTATCAGTCTTGGTGGGATCCATTAGTAAGCTGTAAAATTCAGTATAATTAGGATTTGCAGATGCAAAAAGAATTTTTTCAGAAATGAAATACCTTTGAGAAATTATTAAAACAGAGGATGCCACTTGTTTGCGATATTTAAAAATAAAAGTAGCGAATTTTCTACCGCCCTATACACAACTCAAAATGTAGAGAATCGAAAATGTAAATGGAAAAATTGAAAGTCACCAGGGGATTGATCTTGTTAAGGGGTGTATCACATTTATCCATGAGACCTTGGTTGACCTCTGTCCCAAAGAGGATGAAGGGCTTTTGGTTATCGAAAATTTGATCATTCTCATTGGATAATTGGAGGTTGGTTATTTGACTGAGGAGAGATTTAGCTTCTTCCCTAACTGAGTCGAATTGAAGACACTTGTTTGCTGCTATCCTGGCGTCAATGTAGTTCTTTTGGTTAACATGAAACTCGGAGAGGTACCTAAATCAGAAATAAATCTTGAGAGGAAGATGACAAAAACTAATCTAGGACAAACCTGTAAGCTTGAGCAAGATCAGCATTGGAGTGTCGACCAAACTTGTCGCAAAAGTTGATGAAAAGGGTGTAGGAGGCAGCTGCCTTTATTGGATTATTGATTTGTTCAAAGCATTTGGCAAGACGTAACAATGCAGATCCAGATTCCAAATCCATTATTGTAAAGGCCTTCCAGAAACATCTTCTAGCATCCACAGACTTTCCCAGCTTCAAGTACATATCCCCAAGGGCAATCAGAGGACGAGAATCTCCGGGAAAAAGGAAGTAAGCTTCTTGGTAATATCGAATGGCAAGTAATGGAATTTCCAACAATTCGTACATTTGACCAAGACCGTACCATGCAAAATATTGATGTGGATTCTGTTTGACACATTCGCGATAAGCTCGAATGGCTGCTTTGGTCTGCTTCAATTCCACATACTCATGACCGATTAGCATCCAGACTAGGGGATAATTTGGCTGTAACTTGATGGCCCTTAGAAAATAATCTAATGCTTTTTGGTGAAGACCAATGAGACCGTAAAAGTTTCCAATTACACAACAAGTTTTGGCTGAAAACTTGTCCACCTGAGAGCAATGATGGGCCAAATGTGACAATTCAACCTTGTTCTCAGTTACAAATAGAATGTTGGAAAATACGTCCGAATATTCAAGGAAATATGGGTCCTTTTGAAAAATCTTTTTGAATATTTGATACGAGTCCAAGATGACTCGAGATTTTTCCAACAACAGGGCATACTGTGATTGAAGATGGAGATTTTTCGAGAATCCAGATGCTGCTAGACTTGAAATTCGTTCAGAGGCTCTCTCAAACTCCTGGATTTTGATACAGGTTGTGACTTCAAAAAAATACTTTAGAAAAGTGTCTTGCCCTTCGAATTTGCTCATAATCTTATTGAGGAATTCTTTGTCTATGATGAAATTAACCAAAAGACTCCAACCATCCCACAAGAGCGGATTCTTTTCTAAGCAGACCAGCAGATTCTTTAATGAGGCTTCCTTGTTTTTCAATTGAAACTGTATTAAAGAGAGAAGATAAAGAATATAGGGTGAATCCAGGAGGTATGGATGGTCTTTTATGGTTTGTTCTATCTCTTCCTTCAACTCTTCGAGGCCTTCGTCTGAACGAGAATTAGAATAATCTTTGATATTCAGAAGATAATCAGCCAAATCAGTAATCTTCAATAGTATCTTTGAATTCTTATCATTGAAGGAAGTGTACTTAGAATAGATGTAATAAAAGTAGACAATGTGAGGTATTTTACTGCATTCAGATATGATCCCAGAAAGAATGTTGTTACAACGGAGATATTCACCACTATCAAAGAGAGATTTGCTCAATAGAAATTTTGAAATGTATCTGCATTCAATTGAATCAGCGAGGTTGACTGACAATTCCGTATCATTTGTCAGAGTAATATTGTCATCAAAGGAATACAAAATTTCTCCTAGGAATTTGCACGTATTTGTCATTGTATACTGGGAACAACTTTTTATTTCGTATGTGCATAGTTTGGCCAGACGAGGAAGGTCAAATTCAATTTGATTACCAAGAGGTATGATTTCTAGTACCATTTTCAAGTTTATCAATCAAAGTACAAATTGATTTAAACAAAACTTGAATTAACTTTTATTTTTTAAAAAAGACTATCTGATCTAATTTAAATTTAAAATTCAGAATTCAGAAAATTTCTGGCAGAAATCTTGTAAGACAATAAATTATGATTCATAACACAGAATGGAAAATTTTTTCTCTTCAACTAATTGAGCAATACACTATTTGGCTTTTCATGGTATAACTTCCATAAACGGAAGAAAAATTATAGAATCTGGTACAACTAATTTATGGTAGAAGTCTCAGTAGAGAAATCTAAAAGATTTAAGTAAATTTCATCAAAGATATTTGCAGAAAAACTTCGTTTCAGATATTATATTATATTGTAAAATGTGTAAATTGAGATGAGAAATCCTAATAGTTTTTCGAATTATTCATTGAAACAAAACATATTAAATTATTTAGTATTCATAGAGAAATATTTTCAGTTGCAAAATAGATCTAAATACGATGGAAAAATACTCAAATTTTGTGTAAACAGACTTGAGCCAACTGAATAGACTTTTTGTAAAAATTACTTGGACCAATTGTAAAAATGGTTCTATAGCCTTGGACTTTTTGTAATTGACCCTAAAAATATTGTAATCATGATTGTATTTATATTGGCATGCAAAAACAGGAGAGTATGTCTGGAATATAACGACTATCTTTCAATAAAAGTAGATAATATAGTCAGAGTAAAGATGCAAATCATCTGAAAGAAAATCTGAATAGAAATTGGTGAAAACTCCAACGACTTTGATTTTTCCTTAAAGACAAAAGCTCTAAAATTATATTTCATACGCACTTTTGAATAAAATGACCGTATTTCTGCTAATATTTTAGCACGAATTCTATCCAATTGGACTTCGAATTTAGTTAATTTCCTGCATCTTGAATTCCTGAATTTTGAAAATGCACCAGTTCTCAGTTCAAAATAATCCTTATCCGAGAAAAAAGGCTTTTCCAACAAGAGGAAGAATAACAAAATCAGCGGATAGGCAAATCCTTCCAAGTCTTCTGTTTTGTAATCCTCAGAATTTACTTTCACCATCAATTTTTCATATTCCCGTTTGTGCTCAATCCTTAAACTAAAAAAAACGATACATTATATCAAGTAAAAACTTACTCTACAGAGTCGATAAAGGTAGCATTTCTTGATGTCAAAATTGATAGTAATTGCTTAAGAACTCTGGGAATATGTGAATTCATATTTTGCTCTTCGAGTCTTCCTCCAAAATATGATTTTGGACTAGGTTTAAGACTAGCAAAATGCTAATAAAGAAAAAAATTTAAGATTATCAAATGGCTATGATACCGTTAATCTTGTTACTCTTGATAGTCTTAAGACTAACGGAATGGTTTGTTAAACTTGTTACTCGGTAAAAAAATTGACTGGAACCTTTGATAGTATTAAGACTATCAGGTAGTCTAAAGGCTAACGGAATAGTTTGATAAACTTTTTACCAGGTTTTCAATATTAACAAGATATTCAGCTATAAAATATAGTTTGCTGATCTTGATTCTCGGTAATAAGATTGGCTGACTGAAATAAATTTGAATTAAATAAGGCTTTGTTAAGGCTATGAAGATTTTTTATCAAACAATCCAGTTGTGTAGGGTCTGAAATTGAGACTTCTTATACAGTGCAATGCGAAACTCATGCATTCCAGAGAATAAGACGTATCAAAGGTTGAAATTCAGCCAACAATATTAATTTTACGTAAGGATTTTACCTCAATAGTTCGTCAAATTTGTTACCCAGTTTCAGGAATAACTAGTTAGTGATCTTACTATAAATTTCTTCTCATCACGTATTTTCATTTGTTGATTGACGCCTATTCTTTAAATGAGGAATATTTGAAGGACTATTTTTTACCATTTAAAGCCATTTGGACCTTTTCTGATAATATACCGAAATTCATATTTCGATCTCAAACTGGTAACAAGTTTTACGAACTATTCAGCTAAAATTATATAAAAAGTTCCAATTAGGGACCTTACAATGTTGGATTGTTTTCTTAATCTTTGATATTATTTTCGAAAAATTTGATTCTGATTTATAATGACGCTTGTAATATCATTTAACTTTAAAAGTATCTTTAATTTGTTTAAATGAAATATAAGCATGGGTAGTTTTTTTGGAGTTCAAAATTGAGTCTTGTCAATCTCACTATCATCTGTCAATCTAAGTTGAATACAAATTTGATTCAGTCAGCCAATCTTATTACCGAGAATCAAGATCAGCAAACTATATTTTATAGCTGAATATCTTGTTAATATTGAAAACCTGGTAAAAAGTTTATCAAACTATTCCGTTAGCCTTTAGACTACCTGATAGTCTTAAGACTATCAAGAGTAACAAGATTAACGGTAGCAGTTATAATATTGGTGAATTTATCTGGTTTTTCTTCCATTGGTTCAAATTTTCTTAAATAACTAAAACATTGCAGTTTCAACCTATTCTACTTTTCTTCTGATGATAGTTTGCTTTTAGGAAAGAATAATGAATCTCTTGAATTATTCAAGAATGATTACATCTTTCGAAATCGATTTATTATGAGTCAAATGTAAGAGCTATAAACTTGTGCGATATAAAATTTAGAATAAAATTTCACTTTATAAAAAATACTCACTTTTACTTTTGTATTGTAGATTGTAGTCCATGAAAATTGGGATTCTAATTCTTTTCTCTAACATTTAGAAAAAAACATACTCTAGCCTGTGTTGCAGGGTCATTTCCATAGATATTCTTCAAAAAGAAAATAAAAAATACTCATAATTCAGAAATAGATAGAAATAATAATAGATGTATAGTATCGAAGGTCTTTCCATCGATAATATTATCCTCAGAGTCTTTGACTGCTGAGGTGCTTGCGACTGAGACTTTGTCTGCAGTAGCTATCAGAACCGATCCTTGCGGAATCGTATCCTCCAAATAACTCAGTATATCTGGACTAGTAAGAGAAGACTTAATCATAGTAAGAAATATTTATTCTAGTCTATGAACACTAAGAGAAGATCTCTGCCTGACTGCACTGTCCTTGGACGTTTTATAGTTTATTAACGACATCCAATTCAGCACTCACATATTATGCATTCACTTGATGCATGGGATTGTGGACAGACATGTACATTGTAATTTTGCAACCAGGCTACTATTTACGTATTACGTAAACTTTCCATAACTTTTTTCCAAAATTTATTTAGCTTTAATTGAAATCAAATTGGCTTATCAGTTTGACGAGTTTTGATTAGTTCAATTCAAGAACATTAAAATTTCAAAAAGTGGAGCTCAAAAGTCTTATTCTCAAATTAAAAAACGTTTCCAATGAAATATATGTGTCTCTACATTTTCTGATATATACTCACTCCTGCATCAACATTGTCTGAACCCCATTGCTAAAGTGAAATCAATAATTATTTTGATGTTAAATTATAAAAATTACAATCTTTTGACAGAGTTTCTAGTTCCTGTATTTATAAAGTTAATTTTGAAAATACTTTAAGTCGTAGAATGAACATTATGTTATTATCTAAACCGCTCTTTCCCTTGAGAAAAAGATTAGATCGTAAAAGAGATAAAAGGTATTCAAGGGTTTTAAAACAGTAATTTCAAATAAACATTTTTTTGAATTTCATTCTTAAATCGGTGTATGCTTTTTGAATCATCGAGAATAGCTGTATAACATGATGTAAATACAAAGTGTGACAACTCACTATTTTTGCATTTGAGAATAAAGTACTCGCTATCTCCTCCAAATCCTTATCAAAGTGAATATGGCAATTTTCAGACAATTCCTTAATCAATCCGACATATTTCTGGAGATCATCTTTGTCTTCCAATCGAAATACTGCTATGGCAAAAGCCTCGTAAAATGGTTGCATATCAATTCCATGGTTTTGTTTAAACTTAAAATAAAATAAAAATCATGGGGAGAAAGAAACTCACAAACTGAAGGTAGTGACAAATCATTCTGAGAATTAATCTCGCTAATCTGTGAAGCATTTCTAATCTTAGTTCCTCAATGGTAGAGCATACCTTATGCAACAGAGACTGTTCTAAATTCTCAAGGAAAAGAATTAGTATCCGGAGGCAAATTTGACAAGTGAGAGATTCTCTAGCTTCTTCCAGGGTACCCTCAGAATACAAATTGAGGGTTCCGTACATATTATCAGTCTTTGCTAGATCTTGATGACCAAAATGCCTCATATCTCTCAGATAACAAAGGCAGTCCAATAAAATTTGCCAAAACTTTCCCTTTCCAATACATACTTCCAACTGTTTCTCCAACGAGAGGACAAAACAACCTTGATAAAATAATCTAAAGATAATTTTCCCTACCTGCAGTAAAATCATCTCTGAGCAGTGCCTCTTCATCCATTGTCTAAATTGTTATTGAGAAGATTTATTTTTGAGGGAAGCTAAAATTTTTCATATATCCGCAATAGAGTTTAGTAAGCCATTCAAATCGAAAAAATTGCATGTGTACTTTAAAAGTTTTAGTCATTTGTTACTAATCTGAGCAAATATCATAGATTTTTCATTCGAAATTTAGATAGGGAAATCATAAATTTAAATTGAAGCATAAATCTGTCAGACCTTTTTCAAAACCATCCCAAAAAATATAAAATTCAATCAAAATTTACCTAATTTCCTGGGACTTTCTTCTGACATGTGAAAGAAGACTCAATTTTTACTATAAGCCCTATTTTTATTCAAAATATTGAATATATATGTTGTGCGCAAAAAGTGAAGTTGCACCAAAAGTGAAGATATGAGTATCTTCAATGTGTGTGTGTAATATACACTAGGACCTAGAGACTAGGTGTATTTCATATAGATGATGTATGGGGAGGGGGAGATATACAATATATACTGTGTCATACACTTTACATAGACCTGAACAAACTCATATCTTCAATTTTGGCAGATCTTCAACTTTGGCGCGCGCCAAAAATGAAGATACTCATATCTTCACTTTTTGCGCACAACATATATATATGATGTTCAGTAATCTGATTGTGACAGAAATTTCAATCCTTTGGCACCATTAGAAATCGAATAGTTTAAATCAAACGTATTTTAAAATAGACAAACGTAGTTGATCATAAATTTTAAAATTTCGAATAGAACAGTTTTATCTCACAAATGAAAGATGATAGAGTGAGCACATTTTCATTCAGGCTCATAATTTTCATAGCTCCTCTGATTGCCATCATTAATTTCAAGGTTTGTTGTTCGTCAATCAGCCAGTTATGTTTTTTTAACCCTAAAACGGAAAATCGGGTCTTTTTTCTATTAGACAGACTCGAATAGGATATTATTTTAATAATTTTAAATGAAGGCTATATGAATTAGATTTTAAAAAAATTTTTTTAATAAAATAAAAATTTTTCTGAATGACAAAGAGTCTAAGGGCTTTTTAACATAAGTTTTCATGTCATGGATAAAAGTAAACTTAGAGAGAAATAAGAGGGGGGAAGGCAACTGTTCTCTAATTTAACCTAATACTTTATCATAAAAGATTGCTTTGATTCGTAGTTGAAACACTGATTCTGTTCTCAAAACAAATCACCTTCAAGACTTTTATAACAATGGTCAAATCTTCTGTTTTTTTAAACCATCATCATTTTAATTCACAAATAGAAACCCAAGGTAAGACTCCATTTATATCATTTGTATCAAGTAAAATGAAAATTAATAAATACAGATTAGTAAAAGCAGATTCAATAGGAATATCTACAACCTTTTGAAGAAAATTTATGGAGAAAATTTCCTACATAAGAATAAATATTTTGAACGATAATATTGTCGAACTTCATAAAGAATATCATTGTTCATAAGGAAGGTTCGAGAAAACGAGCGTATATTTTAGTGATAAACGTTATATTTCGCCGCGTCTCTTCAGACTCTACCCCGTTTAACAATTAAATATTATTACAATGCAATATTCTGAGCCCTTCCATTGGTTGATTTTGATACCTAGACTTCTTCAGGTAAGGGGGGGATGGGGACCAAATCGAAATTATTACTACTGTGCTCAATCTGATAATTGTTTCTGTCTTTTGATGAAAGGAATGATTTGTAACTGACCACTCAGTCTTTTTCGTTTTCCTCTCGTTGTTGGGCGGCCTTTTCCTCTTCTTTTTTCACTAATTACAGGTTGGCTTATAATTTGATTATCGACTACTGTCAACTTCTCGATTTTATCCATTTCTGTAATTGTTGCTGGGGCAGTGCATTGAACTAGAATTAGTTGATTATCGACTGTTGTCAACTTCTCATTAATTTCATTTTGATCTCTAGTTTCAATTTGAGTAGAACTTGTTGGGTTCCCAATTGGTTCAAGGACCTTGCATATTTTATCTATTTGTTTTCTCTTTCTTTGTTAGAAAAAGAATCTTATATTGAATTGAAAATATAAATAAAAATTATAACGAAATCTACTTGTACAAATAGAAATAAAATACAATAAATAAAATGGATAGATTGATCTGTACAATTATAAAAAGATAAAATGTCAAGTCATAAATAAGCTAAATGCTCTCGAGTTGTAAATATTTGAGCAAATAGGAAAGCCTGGGACTATAGAGTCTGCAAGAAATTCGAAAATCATCTGGTTAATGAAGATAGGAATAAAGCAAAGACTTAGAGTAATCGATTTTAAGCCTGATGTGAGACATGATCAATTTAAGATTGGTCAAGTCATCACAATCAAATAATTCATATTTTGTAAAAATTAAATTATAAAAAGATAATAGGTAATTCGGTTCATATTTAGAATTTGATATGCACTTCTCTTCCTTTGAAACCCAATTTCATTCCCATTATCTTCTATACACACAGGTCAGGCTTCATCTTTGTAATAAAGTGTTTTTCTGCACAGTCGAGGTTTGACGCCCTTACTTTGCAGGATTCACGTGGATTGACCTGATAGAGGATTTTGAAGTTTGATTCGTCCGCTAGGTGTTCTGTGTCCTTGATATGGCTTTGTACCGAGCTTATATGTTTTGGATTTAAGTGTTCCTTGACTCATTCTCCGAGGGATCGGGTAGTTTGGCCGATATAAGTTGACTCACAGGAACATGTGAACTGGTAAATAACTCTTTTTCTCTTGAGTTTCGGGATTTCAAAATAAATATTTTTAAATTTTCCTATCAAAATTAAAATTACTTACAAGTTCTTTCTTCATACAAGAGGCGGCCATGTAAACCTGTTACAATTCCTGGTAAGTAATGATCCAACCATTGCGGGCAATGATCAAGCTAAAAATTTGCAGCAATGGTATATATTTTGTTTAGATAAATCTAACCCTGAAAGTACGGGAGAATTTTTGTTCATGATTCGCATTCAAGCTTTTGTCTATCCTATGGTTTGTGAATAGGCTGATTGCGAATCTACACCTGTTTTAATGTAGTTATTATTTCTGGTTCAGGAGTTATCGATCAAAAATTGATTCATTTTTGAAGCTTGAACAGATAGAGTTCAGGTTATTACCTATTTGAATTCTACGGGTATGATTACCCGATAGAAGTTATCTTACTTTTTAGCTATGAATTTTTAATTATAGGTTTTCAAAAAAACGTTTTAAACAAAAATCAACTTTCTTTGGATTGGTATAGCAAGGAAAAGGATTAAATATAACTTTTTTTATTATTCATCTCGTAGTTTTCTTTAAAATATTCACAATTACTCTCAAGTAGTAAGCCGTATATATAATTGATAAACACACCTACCTATTCTTAACATTAACCGGGTGGTAAACGTAGTATTTTCTGAGACTTAAATAAATAATAACGAGTTGCTAAAATGATGTAATATAAATTATTCAGATTTAAAAAAATCAGTAAATTAACCATTTTATCAATTTTCATTAGAGCACAAATTTTACAAGAGAATCATTACCTAAAAAGTATAAGTTCTATAACTAAGAAATGTTTTTCAAGCTCGATACTACTAGTAAGCTATTCAAATTTCTAATCCGATTATGCATGAATTATAAATTCCCAAGTTGTTCATTTTTGTCAAAATTTTCGAGGATTTCTTATTTTTTAATACCTATCGAAGAATGAATAGCATCTTGGTTTCAATCTCCGTGAAGAAAGTCTCTGAAAATCTGCAGAGCTCAAATATATAGCCAGAACTTCGTATGATGTGACAGAGGTGTGACGAATTGATACGAATTTTAAATAAGGACAACAAAACAGTTTTTCAAATAGATGAATGCTGAAATACTTTCATACCTTCATCTACATGAGTTTGAATCTGGAATTCAAAGTTTACAAATGAATAAAATTAAAATTAGTATACAGAGTCCTTGTCCTCAAAAAGACGAGTTAAACAGAAAACTAACAGAACCAATGAATTCCATGTAAAAATCCCAATGTATTACGCTCCAGTTGCCTCGAACACGGAGTCGCTAATGAGTTTTACAACCAACTGTATAGGATTTTTGATGGCATTTGATAGTGAGGATCAATGATATATACTGGCCGAACAGTTCCCCCGAAGAACTACTTGGTTCAAAATTATAAATCCACTTCTAATTTTTTTTTTTTTTTTGAAATTGAAACATTTATATTTATTTATAGAAATGATTTGTACAAATAACGGAACAGGGAAAGAGTGTTCAATGTGCCCGGTGTGGGAGGGTTTGAACCTAGGACCGAGAGTATGAGGGTCCGAATGAGAGGTGAGAGAGATATCACTACGCCACACCGGGCAAATTAATGCAGATCAGAATTAAATTTTATTAAAATTCTAAATTCTAGGAGAAGACATGAGGAGAGCTTTGAGTAGTGAGTTGATTGATCCTGATTCTTTCTTATTCGAACCTCATGAGTAAAAATATAATTTATTGAACTAGTTAATGAGGAATTCATTAAGAGGATTAGAAGACTAGTGAATATGTAGTTATAAAGCTTTTATTTGACCGGATCTCATCAGACTCTTACACCAGCTTGATATTTATACAGAAACTTGGTACATTTTTTGGAATCCTCTGATTGGTTGATCAAGTTCACCTTTTGAGTTGATATTGACCAGGAGAGGTGAAAAAAAAAATTATTTTATGAAAAATATGATAATAATTTTTAGCGCCAAAATCAACTCAAGAGGTGAACTTGATCAACCAATATTATTTATTCAACAAATACAGTTGTAATAATTTTGAAGCATGGATATCATAAAATCAAAACAATTTTTCATCAAGATCTGGAAAATAAAAATTTAGCCTTTCTCTAATACGTATCAATCAAGAATGTAAATTTAAAACTTGTAGAAGATGAGTTGAGAAGAGTTTTTAAATGTGAGTCGAAATCGGTCAAATATATTCTCATATTTATTATTGTAAACACATGAATTGTCCTTCAAAATACTACCCAGATTAAAATTACATTCAAATTGGTTTTCAGCCTACTCATTTAAAAACATCTCGATCCGAGAATTCCTTTAACCCTTTCGATGCTGGTATTATCTTACTAATAAAACCTGAAAATATTCATGTTAAAAGATTTAATTATTACTAATATAAGATCCCATTTTGGGTTTTTATTTAAACTGAATTTTCCTATTCATAATAATCTAGACAATCGAGTAAGTAAAAAAGATATTTTACCATTTGAAGAAAAAAATTCTTATGAAAAATATGTTTATTTTTCAAATTTCGATTTGGCGCCAAATCCCATTTTTTCGAACTTTAAACTGAAAATTTTTTATTGATTTGAAAGTTGAAGAGTTTTTTCAGGATCAAGAACAGACAAGAAAGCCGAATAGCACCGTCAAATTACTGACAGGCTGTGTTCCCATTTTCGAGGGATTTTGAACCATTAATTTTCAAGTAGTGAAAATGATCAAAAAATCGAATTTCAGCTCCCAAACGAAAATGCATAAGATCAGATTCAGTTGAATTGATTTTCTTTTTCATATCTCGATCCTGAAAAAAACTCTTCTGATCACCCTCCAACTTTCAAATCAATTAGCTTTATTTAGTAAGAGTTGAATCAATTTCAGTGGCTTTTTCCTAATTCTCAGATAAAGAAGCAGCGAACAGTGAGAATCACAATTTTTTTTTCCATTTTTAATTGTCCGTACTGTCTTTACCATATTGGAGGCATTAACTCTAAGAATTTTGAAGAGAAGCTAAAAATTATGCATTAATAGGACAGGCTCGAAAATTTGTAATCAAATAATAAACAAACGAAGGGGAGTACTCTCTGTTACCTATACCTAAGAATATAAAAAAAGAGTTGATGATGATATTTTTGCATTCAATGAATAAATAATTTTCCTTAACATGAATCATTTTTTTCATCATTAAACATAGACAGAAGAATTATCGCCCATTTGTATGGGGGTCTCATACGTTTCAATGAATAGTGTTGAGATGAGGAACACTCGAAAGATCCCCCTAAAAAAATAGAGGGTCCAGTTTGTAAGCCTATGTTATTGCAAACGTTGCTAGAGAGTGAATGTTTTGTGAAAAGGGATGGATGGGGTGGATGAGTGAATATGTGTGAAGAATATTTTTTTAGTTTGATTTCAAGTTATGATTTATTTTATGATTAGTAGGGCGGCAAATAAATGGAAAAAAATAATGAAAAATATCGCAAAAATATCTTCAAAGGGGCAAATAAATCGCAATTTTATTTTTAAAAATGGAAAAAAGGGGGAAATTTTAGTCAGTTTTGTTAGCATACAAAATAAAATATTTTTCCAAGTTCTCTTCTTTGAATGTTTTATTTTTGTCATAAAAATGCTTAAGTTTTGAAAAACATCTTTCAACATCAGCTGAAGTCGGGTTGCAACTCAACAAAAGATTGTACTCCATAGGACTAATATTTTCATCTTCCATTTGAAAAATTTTCGTTGCGTCATTTTCGTTAAGCCGGCTTTTCAAGTATTGGGCTATTTTTAAGGGATCCTCTTTAAAATCAAGATTCTGAATAATTTCGATTCC
>SSNU01000150.1:56820-72570 GCA_012064415.1 Gyrodactylus bullatarudis | reverse complement strand
TCATTTTACATTACAATTGGCTCAAGCCTGTTACCAGGTGAGCACAGTGTAGTTTTTCATATTGTTAAAATTAAAATTGGTGCTAATTTTTCCATAATTATGGGTCTCTTTTTATAACAGAGTGTAAAAATAGTAAATTAAATAAATGATCATAATTATTGGGTTGTTCTGTAGAAATCAGTTATTTGTTGGTTAGTTTCCACTTCCATTTTCTTTCTCTTCCTGGAGGGGGTTGGGACAAAGGACACTTTTTTCCCTAGGCTTAGGTAAATTCAGGGGCTTTACATGATTCTTTTGTACGCATAGGTTTGGCTTTTGTTGATTGATCAAGTATGCTTCAGGAGCTTTCAACAAGTAGACATTGTTTCTAGTTGGTTTATAGATTATTCCAAAGTTTTGGAACGAAAAATTGTATAATTTCAATCAAGTATTCCCTATTTCAACAAAAGGCATATCAACCAATCAGAATTTATTAGGGATTTGAATAACCAACCTGGCCCATTTTGTAAAGAAAGTAGACTGAACTGACTGCTTCAGGCTTTAGGATCTTCTTTGTCAAACTTGAAACTTGAACGTTCCAGAATCCATCTGATAATCCAAGAGTATAGGCTCCAAAGAGAACCAGCATCAAACTAAAAAGATTTTTTTGTAAGAAAAATTAATTCTCATTTTAACTTGTGATCTCTAAGGCAAAAAAACCGCAGAATTTTGTTGGAAATTTCAAAAAATCGCTAATTTTGTTTTGAAAAATTGCAAAAATGTGGTCTTCTCTGTTTTAATAATATATTATTCAATTTCAATAAGTTTATTTATTCGAATTCAAAATGAAATAATTTTAAAGAAAAATTTACGTTCTTATAAAAGTATTCTTGAAAAAGTTCTCTCCACATCTACTTCAGCCTATAAAATAATTATATTGTCTAGGACTTATTTCATATATTCAACTCTCAGCGAATCCAATTATTGTGAAGAATGGCCAGAGACATAAAAGAAGAAAATGATTCAACTAATACCTGAGTAAATGAAAAGGCTTACTTAGACTTCTCAAAAATATTAGAATCGTCTATCGATATGATAAAATTAATCTTCAAGTATTTTTACATAAACCCACCAAATTTTGTTCCAAAATATCTTACTTGTATAATAAGCTTAGAAGGGGAGGTCAGTAAATAGCAATAATTTCACAAAAAATAGCAATTTTTAGCAAAATTGAATTTTATAATAATAACAAAAACTAAATTCCCCATTTTAAAATGTCACTTCTTCAATAATAGATTTATTATTTGCATGTACTATGGAATATTTGATGAAACTATTTTTGTCTTGTTAAAACTAGGGTTTTGTACACAATGTAGCCATTCATACGATGAAAACTTATGACCAATTGCAATCAATGATTTACTCTGATTGGTTTAAATATAATTATCCAATAATATTCGAGTTGGATCAAAAACTTTCTTCGTTTCTATAGATATAACGGCTTCTTAATGGGTTCGTAATTTTAATATTTGGTTATCTGAGAGATTTGATGTCGTTTGTAGACAATGATTTTATCATTGGATAAGAAAGAATGGTTTTTTATTTTTTATGTTTGGTATTGTTTACATTGATTGGTGAGCAAATTGAGAAGGCAGGGTTAGATTTCCTTTCAGATGAAAGTAAATTTGTTAAAACAGGACAAGATAGATCTTCTTATTATAAGACAATGGAATCCATAGAATGTTCCATGTATAAAATAGCCAAGGGTTTGTTTGATAGAAATATTATTTCGGATAAAACTAGGAGCTTTATAGCTAATAAACATACTAGGATGTCTAGATTATATCTACATCCTAAGACATATAAAATAGAGGATAATGTAGTCCCTGAGGTTTTTCCGATTCGGCCGATCTTGGACATGTCGTCATGTCCACAACATAATTTAGCTAAATGGTTAATTGATTTCTTGAAACCCATTCATGCTTATAACATATATATGTATGCAACTTGATAGATAAATGTAAGAAAATAAATCAAAAATATGCAATTGAAGACAACAGTTGCCTGATTTCTTCAAAAATATTTGGGCTTGCTGACTCGAAGTCATGCTAGAGAACCGACGGAAAATAAAGCTTTATTCACCAATAATCCTTCTAAATAACTAGGCATATCAAACAGGAGAAACATGTTGCTTCAGTTTCGAATTTTTCCATTCTGTACAAAATCCCCGGAGATGAAAGCATAGATGTATGAGTCAAAGAGAAATTCTTTATTAATCTATACAAACCTAATCTATGTGTTCAAAAAAACTATTCTTATAACCTACAACTCCCCTGGCCTATGTGAGCTTTTTCACTTTACTCTCCACTGTTGGTATTTATTGAAGAGTTTTTGTGTTTTTTCAGCTTACATATTATTCTAATTTTATTCATCTTTTACTATTTCTTTCATTATTTGTAAAATATTACTATCTTGAATGAATCTTTTTACTTTTACGTTCGAGTGATTCACGTTGATGTTCAAAAACGTCCGAAAATCCACTTAAATACATAATTTAGAAATATGTAAGAAAATATATTTAGAACCAACTGCGCATTTCTCAAAGGATCACCAGTGGTCTCTCTTTGAAAATGATAAAAGTTTAAAATTGAATGAAAAATAATAATTTACAATTTACAAAGAAATAGTAAAAGTTGAAGATTATAAGAGTCATGAATGGAAATAAGAATATTATGTAAGTTGAAAAAATACCAAAAACTCTTCAATATATAACAACAGTGAAGAGAAAAAGCTCACATAGGCCACGGTAGTTGAAGATTAAACGAATAATTCTTTTGAACTCACCAATTAGGTTTATACATGTTGATGAAAAGTTTCTCCTTCACCCACACATCTGTGCTATCATCCCCTGGGTTTTTGTATAAGATGGAAAAATTAGAAATTGAAGCAGCATGGTTTTCCTGTTTTAGTTCAAACATTGCTTTATCTTCAATTTTGTTTTTCTCTTTAGGAATACAAAAATTTTTGTAATTCTTAGTTAATATAATATTGTATCTCGTGTGACTACTAATAAGCAATGCTTTGAAAATTATATTTTTATAATGTTTACTTAAAATCGCATTAACTTATGTCATTTACTTTTATCATTTTTAAAGCAATGCCACTGATGATGCTTTAAAAAATATGGTTTTTAAATATATATCTTTCTTAAACTTTCCCAAATTATGAATTTATTTAATTTGATAATTTGGCCGTTTTTGATAAACAACGTGAATTACTCATTCATAATAATCCTTCGTTCGTTCTTAACACTACAGTTGTCGCGGAAACCACTTCGAGTCTTTATTTTTTGTAATTCTGAGTTAATAAAATATTGTATCTCGTGTGACTACTAATAAGTAATGCTTTGAAATTTATATTTTTATAATGTTTACTTAAAATCGCATTAACTTATGTCATTTTCGAGATTTCAGAATTCATCAGTTTTCATGACTTCGAGTCAGCAAGCTCAAAATATATTAAACTCAAAATTTTTTCTAATGAAGTTATAAATCATCTCTAAATAAGTTAAGAAATATGTATTTCAATGGTCAGTACTCACGACTCGTGAGTCACGAGGAATAGATTTTTCATCCTATAGGAAATAACCACCTTATGACCTAGGAAAGAAATAAATTGACAACATTTTAGATAAAATTAGAATGTAAACTTACGTGACCCAATTCTTTGTGTAGATTGTAATATGAGTTTTTGAGAAATTCAACATTTTCCCTTCAAAATTAGAAGGCACTAAATACTGGAGCAATTTCCAGACAGATCAAATATTTTATTTATCAAGTAAGCGCAACAGATTAGAGAGGAAATCTTAAATCTATATATTACCACTAAAATTAATCGTAGATGAGCAGAAAATTCCTCTCCTAGGTGATATCAGGTAGTATATAGAGGTGTCACAGTTTATAATCTCTTTGGGCTTTATAAACTCCCATATACACTCCCATAGTGTGTAATACACACTGTGTATGCCTATTAATGTATCCCATAAATAATTTATATCTTCATATTACTACTTCCAAGTAAATATCAATATTATATGTTGCTAATAAAATAGCCAATCACATACAAGCAGACTTTAATTGTCTACAAAGCCTATATACATTTACTATGCATAATATAAATATATGAAAATTTTCCTTTTACTGAATGAATGCTTCTTTTACAACGATAACTTCATCAGACATCATGAAAAAATGCAAGCTATCCCCTATTGGAACTATTCTACTGACGTCAATTGCTTATCTTTCCTTATTATCAGGGTCTCATTCTACAGCGATATCAAGTGAAACTGTCCTTGGTGATTATAAATCAGATGGTTCCTTTGAGGGGTTCGGCTTTAAAAGTTTATGCCTCCTCTTTGTCAGTTTTGCCGGATCAAATTTCTTCATTCCTCCTATCCTTAAAAAGGTTGGCCCAGTTTTTATGATTGTCTCAGCTTCAATATTGAGCCTGTATGTTAAAATTATCTGAAAGAAAACTTTCATAGTCCCTATATGGTTGCTATGATTCATCCGATTGCTTGGATCCTTTACATATCCTCATTCTTATCGGGCATGGCTAATTCAAGTGATAATTCAGTTGTTTATAATTGCTCTCTCTAATTTTAGTGTTGTGGAACAGCATTGTATTCTACATTAACGAATGGTCAAATCCAGCCAATGTCAATAAACACTTTTCCGTTTTCTTTGGAATTGTCCAATCGAACTTTATTGTTGGCGGCTTAGTTATGTACTTAGTCCTGGCAAAAGTAGAAACTATCGATCGTGAGACACGAATGAAAATATTCATACCGTTCACGGTTCTGGCGGTATTTGGAGTCATTCTCTCAATATTTCTGCCAAGAAACACTGTCCAGGAAATTGAACTTAAATTAGACGATTCGGAAAATGTTAAGCTGACAAATTCAGACAGTGACCCTGAGAATGTTCTTCGGGAAAACAAAGCGAAATCATTTTGCTCAAATATCTGTAAATTCGATTAGTTTTGATTATTGAACGATATGAGAGTTTAGTTTTGGTTTAAAATTAATTTAACATTTAGAAGTTATTGCTGATTTCAAAGAAAAAATGGAAATTTGCAAATTTCTGTTTGTGTAAATTATACTTTCCAATTTCATATCGTCTTCTTTAGAAATTTAATTTAAAACTTTACCGAAAAAATTCATTAATTAATAAATAATAATTAATATTTTTTCTATATAACCACTAGGAAATCTCACTCAGAATTTTATGCAGATTTTATTTTGATTTGGTAATGTTATAGAAACATGTGACTTCTCCGCGTCCAATTAAAAATAATAAAATATTATTTAGGATGAAATTCCGTAAAACTAATGAAAACGCCTGTAATTTTGTTTAAATAATCTTTGAGCTATTTTGAAAAAATTCCACCATGATAGACTAACTGAACTCTTAATAATTATAATTTACTCCCTAAATTTAGGGTTTTAAATTGACATAATTATTTGGTATTAGAGAATTAGCATACACCTTCATATATCGTATACTTTATTTCTCCACTTAAAAATAAACAAAAAATAGAAAATACATGCAAACCCGAGAAGGGGCAGAGAAGAAAAAGTATCCCCACACCCTGTTTTTTTCGACACAAATGGGACGTCCCTTTTGAGTTTAAACACATATGGGAATTTCAACACAAATAGGACGCAACATATATATTTAGAGAGTGTTGAAAACGTTCAAAATTTGAAAATTTCCGAAATTTTGTTTATACCTGAAGCATTTTTAGAGTTCAGTTAGTCTGTCATGGTGGAATTTTTTTTCAAAATAGCTCCAAGTTTATTTAAACAAAATTACAAGCGGTTTCATTAGTTATACGGAATTTCATCGAAGAATTCTTTGAAGAATTCCTAAATTTCGAAGAATAATTAAAATTGCAATTTCTGTACGCCATTTGTATTATTTAAACTCTCATAAGAAAGAGAAATGCATTGCAATTTTGAAGAAAATACATTCCGGGTTCTGATTTTAGAAATAATCTATTTTGAGTGAATATTTCAATTTGAATTTCAAAATGTTGAAAATCTTGAAAAAATCATTACGACTAGTCTTACCTCAATGAAAATACATTGTAACGGCAATCGTCTACAATTTCATGCAAGATCCATTTTTAGTCATGATATTTCGCCAATTGAAGCACATGATAGCCTGGAAAATAATTGGAATTGGCCTCTTCACTGGAATGATGATGTCATTTTATGTTGGGATATTTGGAACCTGCATAGGCCACATGAGACGTCTAGCTGAATATCCGAAACCCATCATTGGTCTGTCTACAATATTGATTGGAGTAGGAGGTATTGTTGGTGAGTTTTTTCCTTTTTAGTAGCTTTAGGCAAAATTTTTCCTATATACACCTAGTTCAAGAATTCGAGTTTGATCAAGGTATTTTGGAATCTAAATCATAAGACCCCCCCCTTCACGATTTAACTAGGGATTTGCAATATGCCATAATTAAAAAAAATTTAGTTTTCTTTTCTTCGTATCGTGAAAAAAATCTTAATCAAACTCAAATTCTTGATGAAAAAAAACGATTATTTTGTAAAAACCATAAATCCATATCTTCATGTAAGGTAGCTTTATATTGTAATGAAGTCAACCAGTCGGGAAATATACTTTTAAACATCTGAAATTAAATCCAAAACCTGATGATTGGTTCCCTTGATGATCGTGAAAAATAAAGATTGATCCCTGTCCCACTTAGAGATGACCAAAAGCTCAAATAGAATAATCACGTCAACTCAAATTCATTGAGAATAGCTGTATGTCTCAGATATTCACACTGTGAACTCGAGTTCTTCTTACTTATAAGTTGAGCGTATCTACAAACAGGATAACGAATAAATTTTTAGTTTATGAAAGGAAAAAAGAAAAGATGAAAGCATTAGCATATCTTCTTCAGTCTTGAAATTAAATCGTGAGAGAAAAACCGGAAATATTCTCTATAGTGGTTATGGAAACGTCAATCTTTTAATAGAAAAAAGGAAGTTTTTAGAGTTATCATTCCAACTCGTGATTGGTTAGGGATGCTTAGAACAAGAAAGTAAATTAAATCCAAAGATCAATATTTTCCCATAAATTCATGCTGCATTAAAGTTTCAAATCTGTCATTATATTTGAGGATAAAACTTGTAAATTCAAACATTTTAAACTAAAATAAAGTCGGAAACTTTTAAGTATGAATGCCGGAGATAAAAACTACAAAGTATTCAATGTTTAAAAACCTCAAGATTCCGAAATTTTGATTAAACTTTTTGTTTTGCAATCATATTGGTGTATTCAAGATTTCTTTCTCAAAATATTCATCAGACACATTATTCTGATTTGTCAACATAAATAAAAGCTTGTTTAGCCATTGGTTATTTCTGTTCTTGCGAACGACTTTCATTCAGTTGTATTTTTATTATATTCAATGAATATTATTTATGTTCCTTAAGAGTTTCTTACTCAATAGAATTAATAATGAATCTAAATAAATTTGAAGGATTCATTTACCTTTAATAATCCGGTACTAATTTGATATATTTTCACCCTTTGAATTCTTTTCGAGAATTTCTTGGAGGCCATTTTATAGGTCAATGATGTTGAGTATTCGTCATTTACTGAGTAATGCCCTGGTTTGTCCTTATTCCAAGCAATAGGGATATTTTCGATATTTTGACTTCTATGACTAATAGGTTTACCAGCTCATTTCTAGTCAATAACGAGGTAGTCCCTTGATGATACAGTTTTCAAATTCTCTACGATTACAAGAGTGAAAACTTTTCAGTGCCTCATGATCAAGAGAGATAATATTTTATAAAGGTTTTAAATCTTCAAGTCTTATTTATTTATGAATGCTCTGAGTATCTGTCGAATTTTTTGGATTATTTTCAAAGATAGCCCAGACGTGAAATCCTTTGCAAATATTTTGAAATATTTTCATTTAAGCTTTACATTTTAAAGTCCAATCAAATAAATAAAATTACAGTATTTTCTAAGAAATGCGTTCGAACATCGGTTTAGAGCTGGGTCAACTAAGTCATATTAAATCAAGAAAAAAAGTGATGCCAATTTTTTTCACAAATAAAGCCTTTATTTCGGGCATACTCAAGATCTTGATTACTCTAGAGTAATAACTGGCTCAAAGTAATTTCATCTCTAGTTGGTGAATCCCTCTTTTTAGGACTGACTACCAGTCTTTTAGTAGATGATAAAAATAAAATTAGGAATATCTTAGATTAAGTTTGACAATATTACGGTTCTGGAAAATTTTAAAATTTTGACAATCAATTTAAATTTTTCTGTTTCAAAATTACCAGGAGAGCTTTTGAAAATTTTCCTCTATTGATTTCTGTCGATGGTTGTCAATTTGAATAAATGTTCTATTTATTTTCGCTTGCATTGACGATAATGATAGATTTTATCCTCTGGCATTTTGAAATTATTTTTCGAAATATTGATTTTCATTTTTCCCAATCGAGGAATATAATCAATGTAGTAAGATAGTTTTTTGTATTGTCTTTGATCTGAGCAAACGTTGATTGCATATTAGTAAAAAGAAGAATGTCTAATATTTAAGGAATAGCGCTTTTATTTCGGGCATACTCTCTTACATGCCAAATTAAAAAACAACAAAAAATTTTAGGATGAATCTGATTGGCTCTCATTTCGTGTATTATTTCTAATTGCAATTGTCTTCATTGTGATTAATCAATGGCTTCATAATCTTCGGTTACTGAGATCCAAATCTTTGTTTATCTCAACTTAGAATGCTTTCGAATTTTAGCTCATTTTACAATACTAAGAAGACAGAAATGATCTGTAACTCATTGATTAACACTTTTTATTGAGAAGCTATGCTCGATAGTATACAGTTGTCCTTCGGGTTTGGCGTGTGGGAAAGGGCACACCTAATATTTCATTGCTAATTACAGTTCTTTGTTTTTTTACATTGTACATAGAAATTGTATTAAATTCGATGCCGACATTCTTTTATTCAATTTTCAATCAGCTATTCTTTAGTATTGAACTTTTTAAATTTGTCTATGCATAATAAGCATTGCATTGTATACTATTGCAGACTAAAAGTTAGGACTATTTATACCATTAATTTTTGACCTCTCTCTAATTTCCTAACATGGCTTACGCGAAACGATTAAATGCTTTGCAAAAATTTCAAATTCATGAGATGCTTCAACATGTTGTAAGCTTGAGAAATGTTTCAGCAAGTATGAATGTTTCGGTCAACAAGTTCCAGAAACATTTCCTCCAATGGACTTAATCTGAGCAATTTTGACCGTTGTTGTGTGAGGATCTCAAGAAGCCTGATTGAATCGAGGTACTCTACACTTTGCTTTCAAATATCATGTTAGTCGATGTGGATTCTATTTCGAATTTCAATTTTTTCGCAAAAGTTATGCCGTTAAATAAAATCGAGAAAGTTCATTTCAATTTGATAATTTTAATTAATTGAAACAAGAAATTTTATGTTCAAGCATTTATGCAATGGTTTTATGGAATTGTTTTGCTTGTTCCGAAACAAGATTGCAAATTTATTTCTTATGAAACGAGAGTATTTCATCGAAATGTAATGAGTTACATTTTATATGATGGAAAATCTGTCGAAATATGAAAGCAATTAATTCATCAATTAATTAATACAGAAATTTCAACTTTTTTGAATTGAGAAATTTGAGTTTATACCTAAATTTATTTGAACTCAGGTTAATTTTTGTATACTCAGTTATTAGTCTTCTAAATCTTTTGACTAGGGAACCAAATTTGCTACTTTTAGATGGAAAATCAAACAAGTTGATAAATCTCGTTACAGAATTTTTGTAAAATCCTACTATTTGTTTTTGATTGATTACTGTCTGAATGCATTCAAAATGATTTCATTGGTAGATACTTTAGGCAAATTCTTCTAACATCCAATTTACTTCTTTCAAAGGAAAGCATGTTTAATACACATTGTGCATGGTATGAAATAGTTTTTGGTTCCTGCAAGTGATGGTACTGTTTGTTTGATCAAAATTTTAAATCCAGCATGGTTGAATTTCATAGAACCAGTAGAAATTTTCACACAAATGAAATCGTTAAGTGTCAAGCGAATTAATAGTGATAATCTTTATTCCATTAAAGATATTATTAAGATATTTTGTATATATTTGTATTTATCTTTTTTTTCAATATAGAATTTTTTTTCTAAAAAAAATTCCTCATTATTACTCATAGAACTGATTTTATCTTTCAATTTAGTTAATTTCGCTTGCAAATGATTGTAACTCGGGTCCAAATGTTTACCTGTAATATTCAAAGTATTTTTTGGAAACTGTTTCAATTTCTTATTTTCTTAAAACATGACCACGATGGTTCAGCTCAAAACCGATGTTCTTAAGCATCTTACAGAACAAAAAAATTCATAAAAATAATAGTCAAAAGAGTTTGTACGAAAATTCGATCTGAAATATTTTTTTCTTCATTCCTCTCAGTTATTATTAGTAATAATTTATTACTTCTCCACCAGTTTTGTTGCTTGAGAAAGCAGACACCCTGTTTTAAACTCTTGAAACCGTTTTTTTTTATCAAGCTCTGTTGTAATGAAATGAATTTGAAAGGATTTTCAGCCAAGGAATCCTTATTGATTTTTAATTAGGTCGTTTATAGATGTTAAAGCTGTAATCAGTGTACGCTAACATAGTCTGTTCGGCTTGAGTGTAATTAGTAATTAAAGGGTGTAATTATCAAAAAAGTCATATTCAAGATAACGAATTAATTTCTCCATTTAAAATTCAAATTTTATTCATACTAAACAAAGGAGTTCAATAGGGTTTACAGATCGAATCAGGAGAAATTCCTCAACAAAATGAGATCAAAACTCAGAAAATGAAAAAATTGTCAAAAATTTATTTTTCAAAATACTTGTCCTACTTAAAAGTATGGTTATGATAAGAAAGAACTGTTACAAGAGTCAAAAACAGGGTGTGTGCTTTTTCAAGCACCAAAGCTGGTGGAGAAGTGTAATCAAGTTAAATTTTTTAATGTTATTTTTTCAGATCACCAATAGACAAAGAAAACAATTTTCCCTATTTAATTTTTGAAAGAATCGTTATTTTGAAATCATCTCGGATCACCCTAATTTATCAATTTTCAGGCAGTAATATGATCGAAAAATAGGAAGTAAACTTTCATATGATAATAGAGTGTTACCTAAAATGTAAACGACGATTTTTTCCTTATCTGATGATAATCTCGAAAAATGACTTTTGATCCTTCTCACACCTTAACCCTGTGCCAAAATTTTCTTTTTTTCATCACATAAATTTGAAAATTGGCTACTTTAACATAAATAATCACCCAGATTCGAGTTTGAAAGCCGATTTATCATTTAAAAGATAAAATAGGCATTTTTCAGATAAAAAACTAGTTATCTTCTAAACTAAATTTTCTTCCTAATGAGGGGTGAAAAAATTATTTCAAGTATCAATTAGCTCAAATTATAATCATCGTTCAAGAAAATGTTGTGTTTCACTGTGGAAAAAATCGGAGATGAAGGGTTAGAATCAACAAAAATTTTCAAAACGATTTTTTCCGAATTTTATTTCTTAATTATAATGATAATTATCATACCTTTTGAATTGGTTTCCAAAAAATCTTCAGAAAATTATGAGATTTTGATGTAAAATCAAAAATTCCAAAATTCATCGAGAATAGCTTCAGTTTTTAATAGCTTATTATTTTTTGAGTAGCATAATTGTAATACAGTAATTAATGTTTTCGTGGAAGCTTAAATACCCTTGTCTCATTTTTTCATCAGATAAGCGTTGAACATGGAATACAGTTACATCTGAAATTATTATCTAAGAGTAATAACATGAATTAACTTCTCCAAAGTGATACAATGTATAAGAGGAATTAATGTATTTACTCAATACAAATAAGGCGATTTTCTTTTTCTCTAATTATTACATGATGAAACTATAGTTGTCTTGAGCATGATAACTTATCAGTGTCAAGTAGAAAAATGAATGTACTAAATATGTTCTTTTGATGTCATTGAAGAAATGTTTTTCAATTCCAATAGACTTAATTGACATGAAGATGGGAATTTACTATTTTCGCAAAAAAATCAAAATATTTTTCTCCGGAAAGTCAGGAAAGAATTTATTTTGAAAAATAATTCAATCAGGCCAATTTTTGAATTTCAAGTATTCCGCAATCTGGAAACTTGGTATTCAGATTCCCTGATAAGATGTTCACTAGTTACAGTGAATCTGGAAACTTCAGGCATTTCATGGGTTTCTCTCGAGGTTTCTACAAACTATTTACTGTAGAAGCCTTGCATTTTTTTTGTTAGAAATATAATCTGTATTTAAAAAGAGTAATTAATATGTACAGGGGAAAATTTTAAAAATAAATATGGTAATCTAGTTCTCTTGAAAAATAAAAACATAACTGGATGATTGATAGTTAAAAAATCGCATATGTGACAATTGAATCAATTTGTAGATTGTAACTGGCATGTAAATCTCAGAAATTTTTACAATAATCATTCTGGAATTTTAGTGAAGATCGGGATATAATAGAGTAATTGAATAGTCTATTTTAGAGCGAATATGACTCATGATGGTCTTTATAGAGTGAAGATTATCACAGTTCATAATGTCATATTTATCTTTAATCATGTTAAAAGATGAGAGTAGGAAATGTTCATCATAAACTACTCTTCTTAAGGAATAAACATGCTCGATCATAGAAGAGGATTCAATAAAATTTTTTACTATAAATGCCAACCTTCTAACCCATAGAGGGTTCAGACCTGAAACCAAAATGCGAGCATTATAGGAATCAAGATCAGGGTAAACCCAGTATAAGAAGGAGGCTTGAATTCTTTCCAAATCACGTGCCTGAGTATGGGTCAGGTTCGTGAGTAGCGGAGCTAAATAATCAAAATTATTTAAAACTAAGGATTTGTAGGCCTTAATTCTTAGTTGTGACGTTTTAGAGAATTTTAGAATAGTGAAGATTGTTGAATTAATTTTGGAGAGGTTAGAAAAGGGATCAATTTTTAACTTAGAGTTGATACCGAAACCTAGATCAAAGTTAAAGGAGACAATTTCTCCAGGAAGTAGAAGAGATTCGAGGAATTGTCCAAAAATTAAAAAATCCACGTCATACATGTTTATGTGTTAGGGTAATACAAACTTTTATTTTTCCCGAACAATATTCTATGCCTTAATCAAAAGATGATGTTTTAATCATAAAAAACTCATTTTTGAAAGTCAAAATTAAAAAAAATTTCATATTCTGATATTCAAAAATCCCATTTTCCCTACAATCAATTTCTTTCAACAAGTGAAAAAGTGAAAAGTGAACTATAGGCCATTATTTTTTTTCAGAATGTTCCAAAATCTATTTTTAAAAATTTTCCTTCCTCCTTGTAGAATTCATTGAAAAAATCTTGGCACGTGTTCAAAATTGTCATTTTCAATCGAGATTTTTTATACTAGGACAAACTCGAAATCGTATGGTTTTATAGGAAAAATAAAAAATCATTTGACTGCAAATATGTTCGAACCCATCAAGGAGAATATCATTCAAACCAATCAAATTCCATCTGAATCATATTCCTTGAGAGAAATTTATTCAAAGACATCTTTAGGGAAAGGCCAAGGTTTTTTCAAATGCAATTGTATTAAAGGTTGTAAAAAAAGACATGTAAATGTTTCAAGAATGATAGAAAATGTAATTCTAGATGTCATCATTCATTAACATGTGACAATAAATTTGAGGATTGAATTAATTTCAAACGAAAATTCAATTTTATTAAGCCTCATATTTTTTACTTAAAATAAATAAACATTAAGAGCTTTGACAATCCTAAAAATAGAAGAAATCCTTTTTATGTTTAGTCAATCCCAAAATATAGGAAAGAACAAATGTGTGTCTAGTCATATCATTGACATGTCTATCTTACACTCAGTACATGCAAAGATATAGGAAAATACCGATGTATTCATTTCAGTGTGTTTTGTAAACACACTAAGTCACAGAACACACTGTATCATATCATTTTCGTTTATCTTCAAAATAAGATTAAGGCTGAGAAAAGTTGAGAAATTTGGCCTACTCTGATATGTATATGAAATTGAGAAAAAACGTCCAAAAATTGAATGAACAGATAATGATTCGAGCAGACAGTCTAATTTTTTTTATTGCCTTTGATGAAAGTATTTGGAAACTTGAAAATATTTTAGATTTTATTCTTTATCTATTTGAAAAACATTAATTAGTTACACAAATAGTCCTACAGACTCACTGATTGTGTTGTCAAGGGATTCTACAGCATTCCCAATGTTTCCAGATTCACTGTAATAGATATACTCAAATGAATGAATAAAAAATTTTAATTTCTCAGCAAGCTTTATTGACATTGCCTCGAAACGGGTTGGAAAGATATTCTTGATGACAGTCGTTGAAGTTTTGAGTGTAACCACAATCATTCTATGCTTTCTTGTGTTCCCAGATGATGTTAACTATCAGAAAAGTGAAAAAGCTGGGATTATTCCACCAAAGTAGGTTTTTATTCCATGAAAAATGGTCGTTTATCTCATTCGTTAATTTATTTTTGCATTTTCATTTATTTCTGTCTCAGTAAAGTAGACCGATTGTTTTTCACTTACATTTTCCTTTTGCAGAATCAGTAGATGATTTAATTTCAGAAACAAATTTTCCATTTTTTCAATTTTTGATCTCAAAATTTCATATCGGAGAATTGAAGTGATTAAAACCGATTTTTGGAATCAATTAGACAAAAATTTAGAATTGAAATTCGTTATTATTGTAGGAAATCGAAAAATATGAATTTTTCAATTTTCACATAAAATATAAAAGTGGAAACTCTCTCAACCTCTATGGCCATTGGCCAGATTCGAATTCTTTATCTAATGATTATCCAAAACATCAGCATTTACATGCTTTAAATTTCTGAAATTAAAAAATATTTTGAACTCAAACGTTGAAAAAGTGGATTTTTTTTCATTCGATAAACGGCCTAATTGAATTTTTTTATTCTAGCAATTAATATGGAATTCAAAAAATAAGTTTTTACCTGACTAATAGTGACTATCTAGAAAAAAAAATTTGATTATACTGACTCATTAATATTGATTGAGTCGATAAAATAAACTGTATCATTAAATGAGTAGTCAATGATAGCAAAACAAGCTATAAATATTTTACAAATAAAATTGATCTCTTGCCAATCATAAGAAAACAGGTCACAAATTCCAAAATGTGACTTTCTGAAGAAAAATTCAAATTTCTTCACAAAATTTTAGATTCAATTAGTTTTTCTAAATACATCAAGTCTTGTAATAAATTACTCTTGTAACTTATTCCCAAATGATCCAATAATTTGATTTCCGTGCATCATTCTTGTAAAATAACAATCTTTAAATTTTATCTGAAAACCTTAGTTAATTCCTATTAAACCATATTTAAATCTTATAAACTGCTTGACAACTTTCCATCGTGAGAATGACATTGATTTATTTACAATAGATGTACCGTTTTCATTTTCCCATAACTCTTCAAGATCCATATTTTTCTGTTTGGTAACTCCAAAGTATAAAGATATTCCAATCCATTTCTTGATTTCTGCTGATGTAATCGGGCTTAAATTTGATTTTTTGTGCTTCATATAGATATTAGA
>SSNU01000150.1:25931-56135 GCA_012064415.1 Gyrodactylus bullatarudis | reverse complement strand
GAGATCTCATTAAAAATCCAAAAAGTAGCTTTAACAACATAGTAAAGCATAAAAGGTATATTCATATAATCGAATATCTCTCACAAGTAGTGATTTAAAAAAATTAATCAATTCTTCAAGCCTTTCAAGTGAATAGAATGAGAATGAGATGTTGAGTTGGATAAGCCATTTCTATTGGCTGTTTACCGAGTCCCCCCTAAAATTAGATTCAGACAATGAAAATTTAACTGAGATCAAGATAAACAAGGGATAAAAAATTTGCACAATCCTTGAAAAAAATGAAAAAGCAATCCTTTTTAAAAAAGGCAAAAAAAAGGCAAGCCTCCTCGAAATAGGCAAAAAAGGCAAACTTATTTCTCTTATTAATAGGTTTAGAAAAAAAAGGACTGAATTTTTAATATTTTCAAAGTATTTTAGACTCACTCTCAAAAAAGGCAAAAAAGGCATTTTGGTCGCCCTACTTATAAGTAACAAATGATTTCATAATATCCTAGTCAACTAGGGAAAAAAAGAAACCTAAGATAAACTATGAATAAGCCTTTTTATTAGTTGTTTAGGGATGTCCTAGAAGACCAGCCTAAAAAAATAATTTTTATATAAGTTATCTTTAGTTATCTCTCAGACCCCAGATTTCGTGCAAGGGTTAATCGATATTAATGAGATTATTTTTAATTTGACCCCATAGAAACTAACTTTATTATTGATTTTAGCGTTCACGTAGTCTTGTTGATCGCCTTCTTTGTCGGTTTCATAGATGTCTTCTGGAACATTCAAATATCCTCGTTGATGAAAAAAGTTCTGAAAGAAGAACAAATAGGATCTGTGATATCATTATACAAACTTTCCCAAGTAAGTCTTATAATATCTGTTTCACTGGTGACTACTTCTGAGTATATTGTAAAATTATTATTTTATTCAACTAAGAAGAAGCAATTCTATATCAGGTCAGAGTTTATAAATCAGAAAACTTAATTTATTTCTGCGTATAAGAATGCATGAGACTTTATTAAGAAAGATACTCTTGAAAGATTATTTTAGAAATAATTTTTTTCCGGTTGAATCATTTGAATAATATAAATCGAAAAAATAAATTTTCCTTTTCAAGTCTTTAACCGCTGCATGCTGTGCTCTGTTTGGTGAAATGTACAATTTCCATGTATTCTTGCTGATTTTTGGAATCTTCAGTCTAACCAGTTATGTTATTGCTGTACATACAGAATACACGAGAAAAAGAGGAGATAGAAATGCTCCAAGCTTGGATTAATTTATATCTATCTATTTTTTTAATTATCCTGTATATCTAGTATATATCCTGTATATTAATCGTATTACAGAGAAAGCAAATTTTTAAATTTAAATTTACGATTAAATTCTTGAATTTCCAATAAATTATACATCAGTTCTCTTCTCTTTTACTGTATGGAAATTTTAGCGTAGCTATAAAATTAAATTAATCAACCAGTGATAGAAATCGAGAATAAATTGCACCAAATATCAATGAATGATAGACTCAAATCAAAATTATGTATTCTTTTAATTTCACTAGGATTTGTGTTAGCTTTTTCAGCTTTCATGATAGCTTCTCAAGCCTCAGTATGATGTATTAGATTTAATCTTGGTAGCAAATTGTTATGGAAGATGCTAGAAAACAATCTAATGGAACCTTCAATGGATCAGGCTTTATTAGTCTATCTCTTATATATTCATCTTTTACACTGTTCAACTTTTTCGTTCCTCCTGTGATAAATTTAATTGGTCCATGCATTGGCATGTTTATCGGAACAATTCCATATGCGTAATATTGACTTCTAATTGCATTTCATATATACAGACTTTATGTTGCTTCATTTATAAATCCAAGAGAATGGTCTTTATATCTTTCTGCAATACTTGTTGGAGCTGGTGCTGGTTGTAAGCTAGTCTTTCTGAATTTTCAGTATTATGGACTGGTCAGATTATGTATATAAATGAGTGGTCAACAAAGGAAAACCTGAACACTCATTTCTCAATATTTTATGGAATTTATGAAGGAAGTTCAGTAATTGGAGGCCTTGTCTATTATTTTATTTTATCCAACAAGAAAGACATTGACCAAAGTACACGTTATGAAATCTTCATTCCCTTCACTATATTGATTGTGATCTCTAGTTTTATATTTGCATTCCTTCCTCGAAAACCAAAATCATCTCAAGCAGATAGAAACAATGAAGACGCAAATTCTGAGACGTCAATTGTCACTGCTACTCAAGAAGAAAAACAACTGACTTTTTCTGAGAGTTTTTGTAAGTTTATTTAAAATACACATCATTAATTAATTTGATAAATATTTTTCAGTGATGATATTTGTGTTACTAAAAAGATCTCTAACTTACAACTTTGTGATTAGTGGAATTTACACTGGACTCTTCATTTCATTTTATTCTGGAGTTTACCAGACATCCCTGGGCCACATGACTCAACTGTCAAAGTATCCAAAAGCAGTTATTGGCCTAACTTCAATTTGCATTGGAATCGGAGGTCTTTTGGGTAACTTTAGTTATTATTATTTGATTAAACAGAAAAAAATTGCATCACTGAAATTTTCCTTGACTATGAAAATTACCAAAATAATCAAAAATTAAGAGTCAAGATCAATAAAGTTTATAATTCTAAAAATGTACTAAATCACAAGTTATAGGGGATATTACTTTTGAATAAACTGTCTTGAAATATTTAATATCACAATTTTTCGACCTTATTATTTTTAGATAAAAAATTTATTTATTTATTCTGTACAAAAAAGCAGATAAGTGCAAAAAGTTATAGATCTATAATAATGAGGCAATAATAAATTTGACGGATATGCAGAAGAATTTGAGATTGTTTCTCGTGGTGCATAGGGACAAGGATGATATTGTTTATTTTCCACTTTGAAAATAATTATTTTTAAATTATAATTTTAAAAAATTTCCACCACTCAATCTTATTCAGATTTTTATATTTTATCTAGCTAGTCTTTTCGATATCATTGCCAAAAGATTTGGAAACATCACTGTGATGCTGTTAACAATGATTCTATCTGTGACTGGTTTCTTTGTCATGTTTCTCATTGTACCCGGAGAGGCGTCTCTTATTAAAACTGACAACATTTCTTATCTAACACCAAGGTGAGTTTCTATTTAAATCTTGATTTAAAATTTTCTTTAAATGTTCTCTCCCATTGACCCATTAAAGTAAAAAGTTTTGAAGACACATAGCATTTTAGTTTTTAGTTGAAAAGAGACTTCGAGTTGATTGCATTGAGATGTAGTTTCAACTTTTTGCTTTTCTACAACTTTGGTTGAAGAAAAAAGGGGTGGATCATTGAGGATTTTAGAAAACTTTTGCAAGCTTCTTCATCATTTTGAATCGCTCCCTTCCTTCGTAGCCTAACTTTGTTGCCAGGACTTTTTGTTTGAAAAAGACAGGTTCGAGTTTGTTTTTAAAGTGAGCCTCAGCCTTGCTAAGCGTTTTTTCCCTGAACGGACGTGAATCATTCGGGTTGGCCTGGTAGAGGATACTGAAGTTTTTCACATCTTCAGTGTGATTTGTATCTAGTATCAGCTTCGTTGTCTTATTCAAGATTTGTAGTCTGTATCATGGGAATGCCCTTTTTGTTATCTTCTGCAGCTTGTTGTTCAGCACCCGATGGGCAGCATCTCATATGAACGGCACTCTCAGGAGTCAGTTCCTCAACATCATTTTCGGCTTTCTGTCGCAAACTTGAATTTCTATTGATAAACGCCTCAGGGGTACCCATCTATCATTACTAACTTCTTTATAATCTCTTTGTCTTCAGAATTTTGTTTTTTTCAGAAATATTTTGTTATACTGTGGTATCCGACCTGATTTTTGTTGTGAAAATTGGGTATCGAAAATTTAAATTGAACTTTTATCGAAAAATCATACGTTATTAACTGGAAGATTTGAATCTACAATCGCATGAATAAATAAAGGTCATAAATAGGTCCTTTTTTGACTCTTGTCTTAACATAATTTGTAATAATCAACAATACAAGTAAACTATATGATATCAGGATTAAATTCAATAAAATTTTGTTTACAAATTGGTAGATAGCAAAAAAAACAAAATCTGAAAAATTCACAATAGATTTCGCACTTTAATCCAAAGAGAATCGTTATGAATCAGATATGTGCTTCTTGAAAACTGAAAACTCGACTAGCAGTGTGCTTTGCCTTTCAATAGAGAAAAACATGGATGAGATAGAAAAACAGAAATGGCATCATCTTATTCAGAAATAAATTCTTAACAAAAGGCTAGAAGGGAACTTTCCCTTGACTCTTCTAGTTTCTGAGCTATCTAAAGTCAACGTAAAATATTTTCATTGACATCTAAAAATCAGAACAAAGATAACAATTACCCTCTCCTCTCTACCCTTTTTAAAATGTATTGTAAAATATCTCGACTACTTGGAAGTAACCACATTCCAGTAATTTTGGTCGAAAAAATGAATTTTATTGAAATTTATACCATTTAAAAGAGCAGTTTTTTCTCTTCCCAACCATCTCGTACATCATGAGATTTCAATCTAACGCATTAGTTTTATTTGGATTCTAAGTTGGTTCTGAAAGTTCATGTTGGTTTTGATTGTACAATTCCTCAATTTTCAATCATATTGATATACAACTAGGCTCAATTTTAGAACCAATCAGAGAAATGATACTCCGGTACATCTTAGAATACTCTCGAACACATTTGTATACCAAAGATATGAGAAAAAAGCAGATTGGATTCGGGTATGAATATGAGACTCGTTATTAATAATGAATAAGATCATCCCAAAAGGTGGGAATTTCACACCTGAACAGAACTAAAATTGCATAACAATATGTTAGGATGAAGGATTTCATAATATGGGAAAAATAAACCTAAAATGTGTGAAACGAGAATAATAACTATGACTCATTATTTGTTTTCGGGGTAAACGTCAAGCCTTCATGTCGGAAGCAAAAACCAAAATATTGAGATTTATTTTTTATCAAAAATTAAAGAATGGTTCAACTTAGAATCCAAATAAAACTAATGCGTTAGATTGAAATCTCATGATGTACGAGATGGTTGGGAAGAGAAAAAACTGCTCTTTTAAATGGTATAAATTTCAATAAAATTCATTTTTTCGACCAAAATTACTGGAATGTGGTTACTTCCAAGTAGTCGAGATATTTTACAATACATTTTAAAAAGAATAGAGAGGAGAGGGTAATTTTCCACATAAAGTACACAGGTCGTGCTGTAAATCAAATTAATCTACAACTCCATCTGATTTTTAACATCGATTTTGGCCAATTCATCATTATTTTGAATCTATTACTCTAACCACCTGGATTTTTAAATTATCACTAAGGAAACTGATCCAAAATAAAATTCTTGAGGATTGCTTTGCACTGCACTCTTTTCAGATCAGATCAGATTATTAAATTTATTGATCTACTTTACTCAGATTTTATCAAATCCATTCTCAATTTTTAATGGCATGATGACTCTGATAAATAACATAAAGGTTTAAAATCAACTCATCTCAGTACATTCCTATATAAACCTAGTTAATATGATTTTTATAAAATCCTCAATTTTTTCATCAAGAAATCGAATTTGATCAAGATTTTATGGAATCCAGATCATGAGGCGCACATTCACGATACGAAGAAAAGAAAGTTTGCAAAAATCAATTTTCAAGAAAGTTATGTCAAATTACAAATCTAGAGTTAGCGCCAAATTCCCCTTTTTTTGGAACTTTGAGTCAAAATTTTTTGTTGATTTAAAAGTGAGATAGGGATCAAAAGTTGATTTCCAGGATTACAACAAAACATGGAAACCTTTTATCACTATAATAGTTTCAATGACCTTGTCAATTTTCAGGGATCTTTGATCATCAAAATTTCCTGGATTTGCATGTATGAAAAATTATCCAATAATCAAAATTCAATTTTCCCAATAAAATGGGGTGATACTCAAAATCTGATTCAGCATACTTGATTTCTTTGACTAATCGTGATCCTAAAAATCAGCTTATGATCACTCTCTCACTTTTAGATTAGAACAAAAAATTTTGACTCAAAGTTCCACAAAAGGGGAATTTGGCTTTTCTTGTCTGTAAATACAGAGAGGGTCGCAATTAGATTATCAACTTCTGTTGACTTCTCGTAAGTTTCACTTCTATTCAACTCTGTAACTGTGCTGGGGCTGTACTTTGAACTAGAATTGATTGATTATAGGCTTCAGCCAACTTGTTTGTTTTCATTATTGCATCTAATTTCCTTTTGTGTTGAGGATAAGAGGGGAGAAAAAGTTGTGGGTTTATTTTCCCGATTTGTTTGCGTTCTATGTGGACATCTCGAACCTTGAATCCTAATTTCCTCGCCAGTTATTGCTCTGTTTTCTCAAAGTCCCAGAATGATCCTTAAAAGCATTTTTTATCATCGTTTCCTTTTGAAATTTGACACCTACCGGATATATGCCAAGAAATTATCTTGAATTTTGAAAATTCTTCAACATTATCGAGGGTTTGATGAAAATACCTATTTATGGAAAAATCATGAATCTCATCTTCAAAACATTTCACTTTATTAAGGTTTAACAAATCAAAAGAATGATTTAGTTGTTGAACTAACTCAACAAATGATTGTATTCATTAAATTTGCATTCCTCTAGAATGAAGTTGATCTTTTGATCTAATGAAAATTTTATGGCAAACTATCAAAGTTCATTTCATTATAATGATTGTTATCAAAATCAAGGGAATCCCTGAAAGTATATTTGACAATATAAATTGAATGTTTTATGAAAATATTTTTGAAGAATTTCCTTTGTTAAAAAACTCTTCGTATATTGCTTCATTGAAAAGTAAAGAACTGGATCTCTTGAGAAGCATTGAACTTTTCTCGCATGTTTTATGAATTATGCCGTAAAAATATGGTCTCGATTGATTTTAGAAGAAATCTTTTTGGTAAATAATATTGATCCTAGAAACTCAGTTTCTACATTGATAACCAAGATGAAAAATCTTTTATTCTTACTAAAATTTAAATTTTTCATCATTAATTCGAATATGATGAAGAGTTTTAGGAATCCTTTTGAGAAAGAAATAAATTGAATAAGAAGGTTTACTCATAGATTAATTCCTAGATCCTCAAAAACTATTACCTAAACTATTAAAAAATTTGAAAAGTATTATTTTCCAATTTTAAGATGTTATTTTAATACTTTATCGCGAATTACAAGTAAACCGAATGACAATTCGAAAAACCAATTAATGTTGAAATTAAATTAAAACATTGAGATGCTTCAAAATCATTATCTTCAGAGGAATTTTTGAGCTTAGCAAATTCTTAAACGATGAAAATCAGCTCTCTACCTCAAAAAATGTGGTTTCATATCAATGATATGAATGAAATACAATGCTATAATAAAATATTATTTTAATACCTTAATTTCAAAATAATACAGTTCCAAACTTTGGACATAGCAGAAAAAATTATAATTTTAAATGGTTTTCAGAACAAAGTTAATAGCTGATTAAAATAAGCATTTTAATACTTTTTGAGGCTCTAGTAATCCCTAATATCAGGCGAGGGGAGTGTGGCAGATGTGTTTTATTATAAATGGCGATTCTTTTTGATTGAATAACTCCCCTAAAGGACTGTAGGATCTTGATTCTTTAGTTTTTACCCTTTTCAAAAATACTCATCAGCCATGGTCATATTGACCTAAGTTTTAATAAATTTTATTATAAAACTAATTTTAGATCATTTTTCTCTGATACTCATCAAATGTTCTAAAGTTAATTTGATTCGTTTCCAACAGATAAATGTGAATAATTTATTCTTTCATTTAAGAGAACACTAAAAAAACTTTAGACATTGTCAATTATTTCAGAAAATGATCTTGATTAGAGTCTATCATAATTTATCCGAAAGTCCTATAACTAAAATTAAATATTCTGTTACTTTAATTCAGTTCCATTTAAGTAACCCCTTTCCTGTGGTTAAGTATTCGTATAAAGTTAGTTGATATGATGATGAGAGTTTACTATTTCTACAAAACTCTCCTTTTAAATTCCTTAAAGAATAGATGCTGGAATAAAAAATTCAGTCTGGCTGAATTTCAAAATGCACCGAATTTGCACTTTTTTAACTTTTAAGATCAAATTCAATCAATTCCGACGAAATTCGTCATTTTCAAGAAAAATATCAATCTTTAAAATTACTATCCATTATAAGTTCTAATTATACACAAAAGATATTGAGCTTTTGTAAAAATAGTAAGTTCTTATCTTCATGTCAACTAGGCCTTATTTAGGTGTTTTTTGGCCCAATTACAGATCGGAATACTAAGTAAAACTTCTACATCCTGTAAATTATCATTTTCCCATCAAGATATCGGATTTATTAAAAAACTTCTGAAATCTAGATCATGAGGCCCATTTTAACGATACGAATAAAATGAATTTCGAGAAAATCATGACGTATCTCGAGTTAGCGCCGAATTCCTGATTTTTTGTTGATTTTAAAAGTAACTACAGTTGATTTTTGGGATCAGATATGGAAATCAAATATGCTGATCAAATTAACAATGATCATTGATCATACGTTCAATGCGTCTTGAAAAAACCGGTAAATATATGAAGATTAGAAGATTTACGAGAATTTCGTTTAGACAGCATTTAGAAAAAAATTTGAAACAATAGAATTTTAAAGAAAAATATAAAATAATTTCAAACTACGAGCAAGCGGTAAACCAATTTTTTTAAACTTTGAGTCGACAATTTTCTAACTACAAAGTGTATTACAAAGTTAGAGAGTGATCAAAAGTTAATAAACAAAGAAATTTTAAAAATTTTAATGAGAATCTAAGTTTAAAAATATGGGAAATATGCCTTATTTTTTTCATAATGGGGTCTGTGATGATGATTACAAAAGTACTTTATCAAAGTTGATTTCTTGATGAATGAATTTAACTAATTTTGACAATCATTCCTATTTTTCAAGTGTTTATTAGAGCACCGCCCAATCAATATATTGTAAAAATCCAACCATTCTGATGATACATAAAGTTGGGAATCTACGATTTTTATAAAAAAATATCAAATTTTTCATCAGAAATTCGAATTTTTTAAAGAATTTTTTGGGATCCCACTCATGTTCCCCACTTTTACGATTTGAAGAAAAAAATTCTATAAAAAAAATTTTTTTCATGAAAAATATGGTCATTTTTCAAATTTCGATTTGATGCCAAAATTCGATTTTTTTAAACTTTGAACTCAAAATTTTTATTTATTTGAAAATGGGACTTTGGTCAAAAGATGTATTTTAGGATCAGAATTAGACAAGAAAGCACAATATCGCTGATAAACTTTCGAAAGATCAACTATTTTCCAGGGATTTCGATTTATAGCTAGCTAATATGATTTTTAAAAACAGTCTCTGGATTTTGCAAGCTAGTGTAATTTTTGGTTTAAAAAAACAAGAAAGCCCTTTTGAAAAAAATTCTGCCAAAATTACCATCAAGATGGGATTTAAATAGAAGGTTCAGTATCAATCCCTTCAATAGTAAATGTAACTAGAAGGAAAAAGTAGTTGGTAGAAACTATCATATAAATATTAGCTAGTTGAAGCCAGAATTCTGATTTTATTAGCTAGCTAATATCAATATTAGCTTATTAGACATATTTAAACAAGGAAAAATAATTTTTCATCCACACAACTTATCAAATTTAATCCTAATAAATATCTCTTTGAATTGATATATTAAAAGAAATCTCATTTTTCCTCTAGTATTCCGTTGGTTCTTTTTGGTGCAATAATCCTAGGCATAATCGACATCATCTGGAATGTTCAAGTTTCTGGCCTTATTAACAAAGTTTACGAAAAGAAGGAAATTAGTTCAGCCTTTTCCCTATACAAAATGATTCAGTCTCTCTCAGCAGCTATTGCCTATGTTTATGGTGGATATCTACAATTTAACTGGCAAGTCATGATTTTGACCATTCTCACCTTTATCAACTACTTTCTCTTGTCGACAATTGAACACAAGAGGCTCAAGAATAGCTCCGATAAATCAGAGATGGAGGATAAAATTTTATGATAAACATAAATTATAATTTTCAATGCTGAAACATTAATATTTTTTTAATATTAAAAAATAATCCTTTTATTCAATTAAATGTGAATTATTTCTCTATTCCATTTTTACCTAAATATACTACTTAATAGACTAGGACGAAATTTTCAGGAAAAGACCTAGGATACATTAAAAAATTGAGAATTTTGAAATAATTTTCACGTAGCTTACAGTATTATGCTAATTGGTTGAAGTATAATCATTTGAAACTTTTAAAGAATTAAAATTCCAGGTTTTTCAAAAATAATAGAAATTTCAAATACAGTAGTATCTACTAGTCTAGGGTGAATTTTTTTTCTCCGAACAACTCACGAGAGAACTAACTTTTCTGATAAAATTTAGTCCTCAGATCATGTTTTCCATGATTTTAAAGCGTGAAAGTCATTCTCCATTATGTGACTACCCATTTTCTGTTCTGCTAATCCCATTCTAAACTCATCGGTTTATGATTTTGGTTAAACATAATTTGATTTAATTTAAAACTCTTTCAAGAAATAAGAAATTATGACTTTGAGAAAAGCATGCAGCTTTACATACTAGGCATACTGACGCACGAGTATTACGTGTTTTTTTTCCTTACTTACTCCTATTACCTAATGGTAAGGTTGGTATGATTAAAGGGGTGGGGTAGGATCATGGTCTATCCTAATGTCTACGCATTCTAGCCTAGAAATGATGTGAATGAATCATGCTCTGTTTGTGAGATTGAGAATTGGCATTTTATTTTAGTTTCCAAAAACCAACACTTTTTCGAAATGCTTCTGAGCACCAGAGATGATAAATATTTGCGAAATTGATAAGTTTTTTTACCAGCTTTCTAATAGTATACTTTTTAAGTCAAGATTCTGTCAAAGAAAAATTTTAAAATCCGTTTTGATAGCTGCTTAAGTTGAGTACTGTATTCAAAGTTATGTTAGTTTTTATGTTAAAATTTTTTGCCTCGGTATATTGAAAACTAAGCCCATTACTTACTTTTCACTAGAGCGTAATTCTTATTCAAGAATTCATGATACTATAAATCGATTCATCCCTTTTACCGATTTCACTGTGAATGGTGAGCAATGTCGGCGAAAAGCTGAACGACTCATATCTCCTAGGGATAAAACTACACTAAAGTTTGATCGAGAAGAGTTTATTTAAGTTTTTAGTAAAAAAAACAAAGGGATCACTTCAGGATAAATAAAATAATTCCCTTGAAATGTTCACATTGCAGTGGTCTTTGATAAATATTTGAGTAAAAAAATGATTCAGTTACACATTCCTATATGTAAATATTCGGGGAATGTTTTCATGATTGATTATGAAAATCCAAAAGTATAACAATATATAAATAGAATACAAAATTCACCAAGAGTTTAAATGTTAACTCAACTGATTGTCACTGTTTGCTTCATTGCAACAGTCTTAGGTGGCGCTTATGAAGACGAAGTTGTTAGAAAACAAGTAAGTCGATAAATTAGATTACTCTATAAATAGAAAATTGTTGAAAGATTTTGGGCCAATAATGTAACAACATCCTTGAGAAATTGGCAGCGAAGTATCTACCCTGCAAATCCATATGCTGTACCAGTTGGCTTTGTGAAGGGGAATGCATTCATTGTCTATCTGGAGACTGGCAAAGGGAAGAGTATTGTCTTACCCAAGCCGTTACTTGATGGTTTCGTGAAAAAGGCCATTTCTCAACCCATTTACACTCAATGGCTTGATATTATGTTTGACAGTGAAAAGCTTGACTTGACCACTGATACTAGTGCTAGAGACGGCCGAGGTATTGTTGTGTATACTGCCTCGAAATCATTTGACCCTGAGATTCTTTACAACGATTGGGTCGCAGGAAAGACTGGTCCTATTTTTATAGAGTCTAACTATGATGTATTTGATAGTCCAAACAATATGTTAGCAGAACTCATGGGTATTTATCTAGAAGGGGCTGGTCTTTCAATGTCAAATCCAATTGAAAGATTAGTCTATACACCTGAAGGTAAAACGGAACCTGCAAATATGCCGTTATTAGCATACCTGGAGGATGTCAACAATATTCTAAAATATCCTCTGAAATATTACCCTCAAGATGGCTCAGGTATTGCCTACATCGCTTCAAAATGCAGAGTCTCTGCTGATCTAATCTACCAGGTTGTCAAAAAGTACAAGGGTCTTCTCCAAGAATCTATGCCATCAGAAAATAATCTTCACAGCTTGACAAATACTGTATTTCCAAGGGAGATTCTGAATACTCTGAACATGTTGGTATTCTCCCACAGTTTGAATCAATTCTCCCAGGATAAACTTGATGAACTTGAGTTAAACTTTGGTTTCATTGGTGGTTATAAGAGGGACGGCAGTGGAATTAGGCCAGAAGTTGGTGACTATGAAGTTACCATCGAGCCTAAATGGACGAATCATGTTCCAACTGGCCTATTCAGCCTTCCAAATACAGTATATGAGTATGAGGTCGTAGAATCAACATGGAATAAAGACATTTTCCTCCAGACTAATCATCTGAGCGATAATTTGTCACGAAAGTCTACAGTGAAAAGATTACCTTTTGCCAAAAGCTACATTCATACTAGAAGTCCAAAGGGAAAATTTTACTCACCAACTGGAGGTCCGATTCATATTATGGATAGAAATAAAAATTACAATGGTAGAAAAGTTACTATTAAGTTCAAAAATGTCGCACTTACACCTGGCATTGATATCAGAGTTAATGCTACACATGACCGATGGGCCTCAGGTTATTTCAATGATACAAAATTAAGATGGGCTGAAATTGCTTGTGATTCTGTCTGGTTTGTAATGGAACTAGAAAATGTTGAAACCTATTCCGTACAAGGCATGAAAGATTACTGCCACATGTACGATACATTTATCAAAGGGATGATAAACTTTTCAGGTTTTCCAGATCGCAATCGCATGGGTTTCATATTTGACATTCAGCCATCAGTTGGATCTGCACATTCAGGCAATCCGATTGTCGCCCTCTCAAGTTGGCAGACAACAATGTTATCCAAGACTCCAATGTTCATGAGCAAAGAGCCAACCTCATATTGGGGATCACTCCATGAAATTGGACACAACCTACAGCAAGGCCAATGGACATTCCCAGGGTTTACAGAAGTCACTAACAATGTGATGGTCCTTTATGCACAGGAGGTTTTCGCCAACACCTCTGGACCCCCATTCACGAACGCTGTTTATAGAAATAACCAAGCTGTGGCCAAGTTTCTTCTTGGCCAAAAAGGTGCCATTTCAGACATCTTTGGCTATCTTCACTATTATACAACCTTGAAGTTTGATTTTGGCTGGGCACTGATTGGCAACAACTTTAACAAATATAAGGTTGACAATAGTAATGTCAGGGCTGTTGAACAATGGGTCAAGTACATGACAGAACAAACAAACATGAACATGGTTCCATATCACTTTTTCTTCAAATTCGACAAGTTTTTCACTGATATCAAGGCCACATATCAAGAGTATGCTCACCTTCCAGTCTATCGACCGAGTGGAGAAATATTCGATTTAGCTATTGAGAGATGGAATGAAGCTAAGCAGTTTTTCAACTTTTCCGATGACAGACCAGCATCTGGAAAGATTGCATATGAATTTGATCAAAGGAGAGATTTCGAATCTATTGGGAGTCCCTCAACATTGCTTATAAAACTATGAGATTAATTTTATTCAAGAATCACTCCAAAATAAATCACTCTCCAATAAATAGCAACAGTAGTGTTTTTTCAGCTTACATTTATTCTAATTTTCTTCAACTTTTACTATTTCTTTCATAACTTGTAAATTATTATTTTCATTCATCTTTTAACTTTTATCATTATCAAAGAGACACTACTGATGAACCTTTGAGAAATGTACATTTGGTGTTAACATATCCTTTTTCTACTTTTCCAGTTATTTTAAATAAAAATAGTTATCCCAAAATAATGATCGATTGAATTAAGGAAGAGGTTTTTGATAAATTTTATTCACAAAAAACATTAAAAATCAAACCTTAGACACTAAAAATATCATTATTTTAGAACATAGCCCACTTAATATTTTGTTATCTAAAATTTATAAAGATATAACTTTAGGGTTGTTTTTAAAAATAATATAAGTCTTTTTAGACAATTAACCTACTAGCAAAGTGTGGTCACTGGTAATTACTATATCCATGTGAACTCTAACTTGATGGAGATTGTCTTCTCACACCTAGATGTTAGAAATTCGGATAACCAGTGTGTAGGTGGTGTCAATACTATGGGAGTAATAGGAGATGAACGGTGTTCTGGCCTTATTCGACTCTCTTATGGAATTGACACTTGCTTATCCGAATTTCTAACATCTAAGTGTGAGAAGACAATCTCCATCAAGTTAGAGTTCACCAGTGACCACACTTTGCTAGTAGGTTAATTATCTAAAAAGACTTATATTATTTTTAAAAACAACCCTAAAGTTATATCTTTATAAATTTTAGATAACAAAATATTAAGTGGGCTATGTTCTAAAATAATGATATTTTTAGTGTCTAAGGTTTGATTTTTAATGTTTTTTGTGAATAAAATTTATTAAAAACCTCTTCCTTAATCCTGGCTATGATGTACCACACTTTGCTAGTAGGTTAATTGTCTAAAAAGACTGTAATTTCCATATGGGTCTTATTTATAATATAAGTCTTCTTGATAAAATTTCCAAAAATGATAAATAACATTTTTGAGGCCTGTGGTATTTATAAGTTGAAGTGTACCTAGTGATAAAAGTTATATTGGTCAAACTGGTAGAAATTTCAAGACAAGAATTAAAGAACATAAAAACAGTATTTTAAGAAATGATAATGAGTCGCATGTTTTTAAACATGTTCTCAACAATAATGGGCATGAAATCAATATTGAGGAGGTTAAAATTCTTGGTGTACAAAATAACTTTAGAAAGAAGTTAATTAATGAAGCTCTAGAAATTGACAATAATGATACTTTTAATGGAAATGTTGGTGAAGCGAACATTGAGCAGTGTTGGATTCAGCTTTTTGGTAAAAGAAGGAAGTTAAATTAAATCTGATGAAAAATTATAACTCGATTATTTTCTGATTATCAATACTTTATTATTATTCTATTCTTTAATCTGATTGGACAAAACTGATAGGTATGGGATCATGAAAGTACATAAATAGTATTTTGTTTTTGACATACTTGTCGTACCACTGAAGAAGGCGTGTGAAGACAATCACCGTCGAAACGTTTGGATGACTACGGATGAGAATCCTAATATTGACCTAAGTTTTAATAAAGCCTATCTTATTAAAATACTTACAAAATAAATTTCTGACCAATCCTATGAGGTTTTTGCAACATAGTTTCAACTTTTTATAACAAAACGTGTCCGAATTTTTCGTCTAAAAATCAATAACCAAGATATTGTGTATAAATTCTGAAAACTAAGTTCATTTACTCAAATATGCTACTCATTCTATTAATAACATTGGGACTAACGTTTGTGCTCTCTATCGAGAATGGAAAATTTGTCACTGACATGACAGAGCACAAGTTTATTGTCTTACTAACAGGCGACAGCTCCATATGCACTGGATCCGTTATTAGTAATAAGCTCATTCTCACAGCCGCTCATTGTATTTGCCGAAAGGATGCTGTTAAGAAGGTAACATTTAATGAAAATAAAATGTCGACCAATCAAATTTCATTTGAGATCAAAGAGAAACACGTCACTAATGATTATAAGCAAGACTGTTATCATTGGAATCGTAGAGAATTCAGAGATCTTACTCAGGATATGGCCCTTGTTGGCGTTGAAAAAGATTTAGTGAAGAGTTTTGGAGCTGAAAAAGTCCAAGTTTCTTTGGAAAAACCTCTCAATATGGGTGTAATGGTAACCATTTACGGATTTGGTATTGAATTAAAGATTAAGGATAATTTTTTCAACAGTGGTAAGCTCAATACCGCTCAGTACAAAACCGTCAAATGTCCTGTGGAAGTTAGAGCCAGTGATGCTGTGTGCGTTGAGAGTGGCTCCGAGGCTCAACATCACCTTTCCAAAGGTGATGATGGTGGCCCTGCAATGCTTGAAAACCAAGTTTTTGCAATTGTTTCCAACTCAGTTACAGATATGTATACATCAAATAGATTCACTGTTTTAGCTACAACTGAAAGGAATAAGAATTTCCTCGAAAAATATCTTTGAATAAATGTACCAAAATTAAATTTAACCATGTATTTTAAATTTTGCTTAGATACCCCAAATTGCAATTGAAAATGCCAATTTTTGAATTTTGAAGCGCCAACTATTTTCAATGAATTTTTCTACTACAATCGATTAAAATCTAAAATTTGACTCGTTTTAATGCAATTTTAAATAGAAATAGGCTCGTAAGGCATTTTTAATCAGGACTGCAATGCATATTCTCGTAAAAAAATTCCGATTTATTTGGGATATGTTAAAGATGTTTGGGAAAATGGGATTTTGGGGTATCAGAGAATTAAAAATTCCAACAGTTTACCTAAACCGTTTCCTGACAAATCTCAACATGGCTTTTTACCTGGGAAAAATACGTCAAGTAACATGTTGGCTTTCATGAACTATTCCATTCCCCTTTTAAAATCGGATTTCTACATCATCATCCATTACCTCGATATCTCAAAGGCCTTCGACAAACTCAAATTCTCTTTCATAAAACAAAAACTTATACATTATAATATTGACCCCTATATTATTAACCTTATTATGTTTTTTCTCTGTAATAGAGTTCAACATGTAGAGTTTAATAACACTACCAGTAGTCTAGAACGCATCAACTCGGGCGTTCCCCAAGGTTCCTCTATCGGTCCCCTTCTCTTCAATATTTGCTTCGCTGATATCCAGCTCCCAGAAGGTACTGAGGGTGCCCTCTTCAAATTCGCAGACGATTTAAAATTCGTCTTCAAGGTGAAAAATTCCCTTGATATTATAAAAATCAATCACAACTTCTCCCTTCTTAAAGATTCACTCGAGACCATGGGGCTCTATATAAATAGAGATAAATGCAAAATAATGCTCCCATCGGGCCTCCCTGCAACCCTCAATGAATCTCTTCTACTTCCTGGAGAAATTGTCTCCTTCACTTCTGATCTAGGTTTCGGTATTAACTCAAAATTAAAAATTGATCCCTTCTCAAATCTACCTAAAATAAACTCCATGGTCATGGCAATTCTTAAATTTTCAAAATCATTGTCTTTAAGAATTAAGGCGTACAAGTCATTAGTGCTCACACACTTTGACTACGTCTCACCCTTATTAATAAACTTGACTAATGACCAAGCCAGAAGAATCGAAAGAATTCAAAGTAGATTTCTTTATTCTCTTTTTCCCGAACTTAGTTCATACAATGCTCGCATCTCGGCGTCTGGCCTCAATCCCTTATGGGTCCGCCGTTACGCATTCATCATAAAAAAATTCTCTGAATCTTCAATTAAAATTGAACGATCCTATAATCTGAGAAATACTAATTATGAGAATAACTATTTACTCGCTACTTATAATAAACTTAACGAGAAATACGACTTGTCAAATTGTGACAACCTTAACTGCATAAAAAGTATAACTAAACATATCCGATCTAAAATTGACTACTCCCAATCTCTCCTATATCCAGATCTTCATTGAGTAAAGCTAACCAGGTGATTTTCGATTTAATATTTCCAGATATACTGCCAACACTATTTCAACTGCAATCAAAAAACTTATTCATGATTTATGTTTCTTCCTCGCCTATAAACCAAAAACAAGATCTACTATTGTCATTTATCCAATAATCATTTTGTAAACCATTATTTTTTTCAATATAGTTTCTATTTCTAACAAAAAAAAATATTCTCGTAAAAAAATTCCGATTTATTTGGGATATGTTAAAGATGTTTGGGAAAATGGGATTTTGGGGTATCAGAGAATTAAAAATTTCGATTTTAAATTTCATGAATGGACAGATTTGCATTGCAGCCGAAACATTGTTCGGAAAAAATATATACTTGACTCGCTCTACTGCATATCAAGAGTCTAGCAATTTATACTCAATAATATTCTGTAGTATGTTCATGAAATCAAATTGAAAAGATTCTGAAAATTTTGAAAATTCTTTAGCGTTCAGATTTCGAGAAATATTCGAATTTGTGCTTTATCGAATCTTAGGTCTTATTTTTGCTCTAAAATGTTTTGTCGAGGAGCTAAGCTATTAGCTACATTAAATGATCTATCGATTATAAGAGCACATTTAGTTTGTACTAATCTTATTTATTTTGTTCAACTAAATACATGTGAATTATTCAATTGTACCCTAACCATGCCTCCTAAAACAGCTCTTGAGTCAGGCTCCAATAAGAACACAACATGTTTATTATAGCTAGCATTACAATTCTGAAAAGACCAAAATGATGTGCAAACAAGGGGTTATCTCAAACTTTTGAGCTGCCTCTTCTGGTTTAGAGACTATGCTCGCTAGTATCTCTCCGATTTCTGCTTTTTTAGTAAAAGAGAAAAATTCAAATCTTTTTTTGAAACTGTTCGAACTGGGACAGAATTGGTGAGAATGATAGTAAATCAAACAACGAATAAGAGTAAGATTAGGAAATAGACCAATCAGAAACGACTATTGCTAGCTGTCTAGGAAATTTTTGCACTAATTCAAAATTAGGAAATGAGGCTGATGATTTTAATGTATCTGTATTTCATTTTAAAATGAAAATAACTCCATTATAATCAATATTTTTGTTTATTTTCAGTGAAATTCATATCACAAATCATAAAAATTTCAGCTAATAATTACGGCCGTGTGAACTTTTGTATTCTCGAGCCCTATTATATCCACAGACACAAGTGTCAATAAAGTAACATAGTAAGGAATAAATCAAGTGGAACATTAACTTCATCCAGTAGATTAATATGAATGAAATGTTTATGATACTTAGACCGGTGAAAGTACCAGTTAATCCACCAAATTGAACTATAAAATCAATTAAGCGGACATTCAACTTCTCCACCTATAAAAAAGACAAATTAATATATGATTAGATACCGGGTCAAATTACTTATGGCTCACCCATAAATCATTCTCAGATTTTCCAAGAGTTAATCTAATTTGCATGAGATTCGCCTGACTGATTGGTTGCACCTTAACCATGCTAAGTTTGAAACTTGACTATAAAAAAATTTTATATTACGACAATTATAAATTATAATTTAATTGTACAGAGGTACAAATCGGCTCTCTACTTTCAAATATATCTTAACCCTTCCGTAGGCATTGTAACCTGGGGGCCATTGTCCCTTTCTGATCCATAATTCTGTTTTAAAGAGATTAAAAATAATTTGTTTACCACTTGTCTAAAATAAGAACTAATATTCTTTCGAATCAACTATGATTTATTAATCTACAATATTTTATTGAGATGTTACAGTTGTATCAGATAGTAAAGTCCTATCAAAAATATATAGTCTAAACATAACACAATAACTTTATTAAAATATTCAATAAATGTACAGTTTTTTCGGTATTTGGAAGATCAATCATTTTTCTGCAAGTGATTTATTATTAGAGTATATTAATTTGCATCAATAACGTGTTATTATAATTAGAAAGAAGGTGTATAAATTTACAAAATTGCAAATTACAATTGCATTTTTTCAAATCGTAGTAACCAAATTATGATTCCACTATTCGATGGATATTATCAAGCTGTAAAAAATTAGATAAAAATTTCCTTTAAAAATTACAGTTCTGTTAATTTTTTCACCTGAAAACATATTTTTAAGTATAAAATATTTGAATTGGTACTTTTTCTATTATCGTTATATTCTAGCCAATAGGATTCAAGGTCATTTCAAGGTTAAACAGACTGTGCGGTTATTCCTATCATTCCTGTATTTATTAACAGATTTTATCTATTTATGGTTTCCATTGCTCTTATATTCAATTTTCTTCATTAATTACCTCATAACTAATATTAGAAGGGGTTTGACACCTAGTGATAACATTGTGTAATTACACAATAATAATAATTATTATTAATATCTCTTTAAAGAAAGTAAAAATTTATTGGACATCTGTGTACATTTAAAACATAATGATAATTTGAAAATGACTCGTTTTTGAAAAAATATAAAAATTTCCTAGAAACAAGAAAGAAACTTTTATCGAGAAACCATACCCGTAGAATTCGAAAATGTGATCACCTTAAATTCATCTCTTGAAATGAAAAAAATTGCCATTTTCAGGATCGAAAAATGGTCATTTTTGGCCGATAATTCCTAAACTAAAGGTTGGTTTTTGAAAAAATTGCATATTTCGTTATCATTGTATTCTAAAACCCTGCTAAATTTTCAATCTCAGCGATGTACCTTGAAAAAAATTATCTGGCTCTTAAATGGTTAAAAAAAGGTTTCTTGTCAACTAACCATTTCACAGGGTCTTTTGCAGATTTTCAAAAAATCTGTTCGAATTTTCTCACGATCAAAGTGAGCAAGTTTTGATTTCTTCATTAATCTCAACTTGAAACTGTCATCATCCAAATTCCTCATTTCATCCAGGCACTTATCATACAGGTTGTAGACTGACTTTGTTATGGGATAATTTTGACAATATTCCAAATTCTTGATTGCCTCTTCGGTGTCATTGCTAAGCTTGAAATTTAGACTATCTGGATAGAGACAACGGCATTTCTTAATTACTTGACTATACTTGTAACGTTCAAGACATGTTTTTTCATTCATTTGGACTTTGACATCACCAAAACAAGGTTTCTTACGACATCAATAAAAATATTAGCTTCAATTTCAAATCATATACAGCTATTCTTGATAGATTCGTGAATTTTTACAAAAATCTCCTGATGGCAAAGGTATCAAAATTTTCTAAAGACATTTTGGTAACCGATTCAAAAAAATCGAAAAAATGGTTTTGGAAAAATTTGGAGACATTTTTAAATTTCGAACTGGTGCGAATTTTACATTCTTTTAAATTTGAGTTGAAAATATTTTTAATTTCAAGTTGTGAGAGGAATCAAATGTTAATTCTCAAGATCACCAGTAGACCAGGAAAGAAGGGAGAAATTTTTTCATAAATCAGTGAAAATTTTTATACCTTGATGAAAGAATGAGATTTTTGTAAAAATTATAAATTAAGAGTAAAAAGATTAACTCTAACATATGCATATATAACTAACTGTAGATCATATGTATCCGTGACACAAGAAGTTGATGATTTTTTATCAAATCTATATTGCCGACTGACGAATTCAATTTCGGTATACGTTTTCGGTCTTACTCTAATAACGTGCATCTTATTTTTCAACATATTCATTGGAATATTACCACGATCGTGAACTTGAACAAAGTATTCATTTTCCTCACTGTCCTGTAAGTATAAAGATAAAATAAACAATTCAACACCTTCAAGACATAGGACAGAATAACCATTTTCTTTTTAGGATGAAACCAAAATTGACTTTTATTACGATTTCAGGAGAAACCCAGTCTTAAAAACACCTTTTCCAAGGTTCAAAGAAAAAACAATAAACGAGATTTTCAAGTTAAAAATTAATTTTAATTTTTATTCAGATGATTTCTTAGAGGCGTTGCAGAACTGATTTGAATCTGAATAAATTTATTTTCCTTTATTAAAAAGGGGTATTAGATATATAGGGGTGGAGATATATTCATAATCAAGTACTTTAGTACATACCATTCATTACTATCATTAAGATTTAAACTTCCAAGACTTTGATTTATGCCAGCAATTGAAATAAACAGACGCTTCGAGAGCAGAGGAATTCCTCGAAGATTGATTTGTCAGTAGAATAAAAGAGGTCCTACAAAACAAGCTCATCATATCACAAAGTTAAATGTGTTGATCTTGAATGCTCTTTTTCTGCTTGTTTCAAAAAAAGATCTGATGGATGTTTTTATTCAACTGCTTTTCAGAACCATAGCTGTAATGAAGTCAGAAAATTTATTTATTGAAATAAGAAAGCTTTCAAACCCCGCAGGTGAATTGTCACAAAAAAAATTAGAGCAATTGTAGAGATTTTTTATAAATTTTAAACTACTCTTAAAAGTGAAAATATCGCCTCTTGAAACTTTCAAGTTGAAAGTGAGAATCTATCCACTTGATTTTGAAAATATATCTACCCCTACTCTTGATTTTGCTAGTATCCCTATTAGGAATGAAATTTCTATTATTTTTCAATAATATAACAATTCTGATTGATCAAGAAACATAGTTTATTTGTGAATTTCCATAATTTTGTTTAACTTATCACAGAAGGATTAAAAAAATATTTTGGAGCGAAATTTGAAGGGATGATGTTGAAATACTCAAAATTCAATCATATCGATATGTACCTTTTTTCTAGACCAAAATCTAGATCCGAAGCGGATTAGACAATACAGATAGATGATTTCGAAAACTAAATTTAAAAGGGGCAAAGGCAAGAGGGTAATTTTTGGTTGACAGGTCTCTACATTTTATAAGATGTATTGTCGCTTTAGTCAAGATAAACTGTGTAAATTTAAATCGAGGTGATGAAACGAAGAGGCTATCGATGGGAAGACCATCAAATGAAAAAATGGTTAAAATAACTTACTTCAGATAGTAAGTGAGTTGTTGTATTTGAAAAAATATTCAAATCAAGGTGAAAATGTAGATCCAAATATTGATTTTGTGCCAAGAATACTTTTGATTTGGTCCCAAATGTTAGACAATATCCGAATATGGGATGTTCAACGTAGGATGAGTCCATAGGAAAATCCTTTGAAATGTTATTCTTTATTTTTTCATAAAGTTCCTTCACAACAAAAACATCTTCTTGGGAATTATTACGAATATCGAGATTAGTTAGTTTCCGCATTGTCGGACAAATTGTTAAATCAGGAAAGTAGACTCTTTCCCATGCTGTCCGAATTTTCATAACGGAGGTCTTGTAGAAGAAATTCAAGATTGTCGGTGACATAATAGAGAATAATATTATTAGGGATATTGCATAAAATGTTAGCCAAATAATGAATAGATACCTTGGCTTCTGCATAGCATGACGAAGGAAGGCACTAAATTGCAACATTTTAAGAGAGGATAATTTGGCCTCATTCAGATTAGTCTTTAGAGTCTTTGGCAATCTTCTCAGCCATTTACGTTTCGGTCTCTCCCTATTGAATGCTCTAAGTTTTATCATTCAAATTCTTTTTAATGAATTCTCTAGTATTTTCTAACATTAGGTGTGTGTCATTTTGACTTGAATGAAAATTAGATCCATGTGATTGAGATTTTTGTAATGCGCTATAGGCTATAACTAGGGCCTGAAAAACGTATCTAGGTTCTTTAAAACTTTTGCTATCCTTAAAGAAGATTTATTTCTTGTTTCTCATGAACAAAATAGTGAAATAAGAAGAGTTGTTAACTTCACCAAACTCCAATGTCCTTGTAGTTTGCAAAAAATAATGAATATCCCTATTAAAATCTATATGCCTTGGCTAAAAAAGTTGTTTTTAAAAAGTATGCCCCATATGAATACAAAATAATCTCCTTGAAAGCAGCTTACTCGGAGATTATCATGCTCCGTGACGTCGAAAATCCGATGGAATCGTAACTTGAAGGTTAAAAATATGGAAGACCATGCAAAAGCCGTAAAATATCAAGTGCTGAAAGAAAGAGTAGAGAAGTTATTAAATTAAATTGAATTATTTCTTATTATTAAAAAAAATTTTTGGGGTGAATATTGGAAAAAAATTTCCTTTAGGGTGATTTTTGGAAAAAAAATTTCTTGGGATCATTTTTGGAATTAACCCGAAGAAAAATCTGTTCATTCAATTCTAGATAGCTGGTACTAAATTTTTTTCACAAAACTTTTTGTACTTTTTTTAAAATTAAGTATTAGTACTCCTAAACATTTCATCGTGAAAATTTTTTATAAAAATCAGAAATTTTGATGACAAAAGATTAAACCCTAGCACGACATTAGATAAAAATAACAAGTATGACATTTGGGGTCTAAATAAGCCCATTAGAAAAAACTCTCAAAATAATGAAGTCGGATCAGTATTTTTCAATTAAATATTTATTATTTATAATTTAGGTTCACAAGATTTTCAAATTAGGTTTGTGTGGTTCTGGCATATTAAATTAAATTCGGGATTTCCTCTTCAATTCCCATGAGTCTTGTGGATAAATTCTTCAGAAAATCCCTGCGGAAATACTTATTAGTTCTTAGAGTTTCTGGCCACTTTTTGCAGTAAAGAACATAAGCATTGAAGGCAGCTATGTCCAATATGTTCCAGAAAACAGATAAAGGCCATCTTTTGGTTGCTCTACGACATGAATAATTCCCAGCCAGTAAATCAAGAGTATCCACACCACCTTAGGTTTGATTATAATACTGTATAATTTCGGGTTTGGCACCAGTATCATCAGGATTTGTATGGAGTGTGGAGAGTAGTACAACAGGTTTGTTTTTCTGCTGTCCAAATCGAATCAAAACTAGGTCTTTGCTATACCAGTATTCAATCTTCATTTGATCAATGGAAAAATGTTGAAAACTTGGTGGAAGAAATGAACGATTCTTTCTGCAAGTGTCAACTAAGGCAGTTCTGTTCGTTTCAAATACATCGCAAGCTCATACGTGGTAAACAAGTTATCGCATGTAACAGTTGTTCCATGATTTAAAAACGGATGGATCAGTTGCTTCACAACTCTAGCTCCTTGACCTATTTCTGCAGTATTATTTTCTTTACCAATATAGATTTCTGCATGGTATTAAAGAGTCTCACAGGGAGAAGGGGTAGTATTTTGGTACTATTTTTGAGGCCCTAGTTATGAGTCATAAAATGGTTAAAGAAGAAATGACAGTACAAATGAGATTGATATTTCGTTTTATTATGAACAATTTCGATAAAAATACATTGTCTAGCATTTGTAAAATGATTAATCAACGTGTTGTCTCATAATTGAAAACACAATTCAAAATAATCCACATAAATACTGTGAAGAGGGTGTAAAATATAATTTTCAAAAAATAAATTATTGTAAAAAGAATACTGTAAAAGTTTGATGCTGAAAAGAAGGAAATATACATGGCAAATTGTGTTACGAGGCGATGGATTTCTGTTTTGTCTTTCTTGATCTGTAAGATAATATACTTATTACAATAACAGGATTTTTTTCATTTAGCAGTTTATTTAATTGACATGAAGATTTTTTGGAATCTAGATCATAAGGTCCACTATCAGGATATGCAGATAGGAAATTATGGAATATTTCAAATCTCGATTTAGCACCAAATTCCCATTTTTTTTAAAAATTTTGTTGATTTAATAATTGGAAGAGATGACACTTTTATTTTGATGAAACCAAATGTTTCAGTAGACAATTTTTTCTTAAAGATGAATTCGTTTCATCCTATTATTAAATTTACCATGGAAAAAGAGTCTAATGAGAGTTTGAGTTTCTTAGATGTCAAACTAACTAGGAAGGAGGATGGGTCAATTCTAAGAAATATCTACAAGAAGAAGACTGATAATGGAAAATATCTACATTATGCCAGTTTCAGTCCTCTATCTCATAAGGTTGGCTTAGTAATTGGTCTAGGAAAGAGGATAAGAAGAATTGCTAGTCCAGAGGAATGGCCAAAAGAAATAGAAGAGTCAAAGTTACGTTTAAATGAAAATGGTTATCCCAACAGATTTGTTGACAAATTCATCAATATGTCTGATGATGTAGATGAAAGAGTCGACAGAGATGAAGGAGAAAAGACAACTATCTTCATGAAACTTAATTTTAAAGGTGATGGCTTCAGTAATGATGTAAGGAGACGACTGGTTAATCTTATCGATCAACATTATGATAATATACAATTGAAAATTGTATTTAAAACTCAAAGATTATTCAGTTTGATTCATAAGGATTTACTAAAACCTGAAGAAAAGACTCTTTTAATTTACAAATTCCAATGTGACTGTGGAGCTTCTTATATAGGACGTACAATTAGGAAATTGTCAACAAGATCAAACGATCACCTGAAGAAGGATACAGCGGTGACCAGATACATCAAACAGGAGAACCACCAAGCTTCAATTTCCAATTTTGTATAAAAATGCGGATGATGACAGCACGGATTTGTGGGTGAAGGAGAAATTCTTCATTAATCACTTTAAGCCAAATCTGTGTGTTCAAAAAAACTAGTCTTATAACCTTCAATTACCATGGCCTATGTGAGCTTTTTCACCTTTCTCTTCACTGTTGCTATTTATTGAAGACTTTTGGTGTTTTTTCAGCTCACATTATATTCTTATATTTTTCAACTTTTGCTATATTTCTTTCAAAATTTGTAAAATATTATTTTCAATGAATTCTTAACTTTTATCATTATTTATGTGTCACTACTGATGAACCATAAAGAAATGTACATTTAGTGAATAAAATTACCTATTCTTATATACCTACAAATATGATTCTAAGCGGATTATCGGACGTTTTTGATAAATTATGTGAATCATATCATCGCCAAAATTGGGAGAGTGATCAAAAGTTGATTTTTAGGATCACAATTAGACAAAAATACCTATTATAATCATAAAAATTCATATAAATTCGTCATTTTTCAGTGATCTTGAATCATCAAAATTTCATCAGTTTTCAAGCAGGGAAAATGAAAATACAATTAAGACACGGGCGATTCTCAAAATTCGATTCAGCATAGTTGATTTGTTTGTCTTATTGTGATTCGAAAATTCAACTTTTGATCACAATCTCACTTTGAAATAGGCAAGATATTCCAACTCAAAGTTCAAAAAAGTAGGAATTTGGCGCTAACTCGATATTTCCTTAAAAATTTCATCGTAAAGGTGGGTCTCATGATCTAGATTCCAAACAATTTTGATCTTTGTATTTTTAAATTCCAAAGTTGAAAAAGGGGAAATTGGAAAAATGGACTAATTTTTCTTAACTTCCACAACTTATCGGATCATTTTCTTATAGAATTTAGAAATTTATTTTTTTATAATTTATTCAAGTTCACATCTTCACGTAGCTTTATTTTTCCCAGTTTTTTTTGAAATTGTAACTTTTTATTAAAAAGAATAAATTTGAACAGATATAAATAGATTTATACTTGGGAGTAATGTGTCCATAAAAGTGTTTTACAACAATGACAGACCAAACCATACGAGCTTCAGCTCACTGAAGAAATTATTAGGACAAAATCCGGATCAAAATCTAAATGGCCTTGATTGAATCACAAAAAATCGACAGTCAGGTCAGTCATCAACTCAACCGTTGTCCAAATAGATTACAAGGTTAAATTTTAATGAAAAAAAGTCTCTGTACAACAAAAGGGGATGATTATTTGAGTGAAGAAGAGTTTTCGAATAATCGATTTTGAATCGATTTTATTTTTCAGTTTCAAATGAAAGAGTCATTTAGAGGATTTGGAAGTCAAGTGGATATTTAGTAATAAAGCTTATATTTCACCGGATCTCGTCAGACTGTTACACCGGCTAGATATATATAATAAATTTAACGTACAGTAATATCCTCTGATTGGTTGTACCATTCCATTTTATTTTTGTTAGACAAAATCTTTTTGAATTGAATTATAAATACAAATTCTAACGAAAATCTTCTTGTACAAATAGAAATAAATACAATAAGTAAATGATCTGTACAATATGAAGTGTTAAGATGATAAAATAAAGTAAAAGCTCTGGAATTGTAAAAACTATGCAATAATGAAGCTTGAGAACTAGTGTCTGCAAGAAATTCGAAAATCATCTGGTTAATGAAGATAGGAATAAAGCAAAGACTTAGAGTAATCAATTTTAAGTCTTATGTGAGACATGACCAATTTAAGATTAGTCAACTCATCACAATCAGATAATTCCTATTTTGTAAAAATAAAGTTATAAATATAATAAGTAATGGGGGTCAAATTTTGAATTTCTCAGATAATATTTATTATTTGTGAGAGAATAAGACTCCGAGAATTTCTTGACTAAAAAAGCATATCTCCGGACCCAGAGAGAATTAAGACCTGAGACCGAGATTAGTGCATTATACGAGTCGATATGGGGAAATAGAGAATGTAAAAGAACACGTCCAATAGTTTGAACTATGAGTTATTTAAATTAGGTAAAAGAGGAAAAATACAGTCGAAAAGTGGAGAAACCAGTGATTTGTAAGCTTTTAGTCTTACATCACTGGATTTAGAGAATTTCATAATTGTATAAATAATAGCAATAATTCTAGGGAGATTAGAAAGTGGATTTAATTTTAGACTAGACGATATACTGAAACCTAGGTCAGAAGTTAAGGAGACAATTTCTCTAGGAAGTAGAAGCGATTCCATAAAATTTTATAACACATTTTGAATCGTATAGATTTTCCCAAATACAGAATCAAGAAAACGAAATTGAATGAGAAGAAAATGATTGGAGAAAGAAGGCTTCAACGTTCTCTCAAAATTTCGGAGATTAAAGCTTTTAAATATAGACTTTTACGGATCGAATTTGGCCTTAGAACTTAAGAAATCGAACCATCTTAATTTTTCACGAAGAAAATTAATGAAGTTTGTCTTTTTCTCTGTACTTCTAATTCGAATGATGGAACAAAGTTACAATTTTATAGCACAAGAGTTGAAATTCAAAATTCGAGATATTTTTGACTAATTTCATAATTTTAATTGGATTCACTTATCTGATTATCTGCTATGCTTTCGGTTAGTTTTTTTTACCTCAAAATATTGAGAAATTTATCGAGATACCCCAGGGTTTATCACCAAGTTAATTTTTCTAATCTCCTCAAGCTAAGTTTTTTGAAAAAATCATAAGTTTTCAGTTATTTGGGTTTGTTAGAAACTTCGTAAAGTCACCTGTGTTAAAGGCTAGTTATTTTGAGTCAAGCCCTATATCTATACAATGTGTTTAGATATTTGTTTCTTAAAAGAATTATTCTTGTCAAGCCCTTTTCCTATTTATAGTGAGACATTTCTTTGTTTTCATTTATATCATCTTAATTTCTTATTGGCTAAGAACCCGAGAATTCTCAGTATATTTAGAGAGTGGTATTCGAAAAAACTTGTTAGTATCATCATGATTGCTGCAACCGAGTTGTTGTGGTTAACACACAAGAAGAGGCTAAAGGAATTCTCTTGTGAAATTTTGTCCAGTAAAATGCCCAAAATGCATTTCTGGTATGATGATTCCTAAGCTGTTAGCTCATGAATGGAAGCATCAATGTGTTGCATGTCGTAACAAGGTTTCCCTATTTATTGGATCTATATTCTACAGTGAGTTTTACCTGATTTTTAAAAAAAAATTTTAATAAAAATATCCAATTCGTTAATAGAGGCCAGGATGCCCATGTACAAAATATTCCATTATGCCAACAAGAGTACAATCAAGGAGACAGTTTCACATACAGGTATCAGTAATCGAGGTGTTAGAAAATACTGGTCTATTTTTAATGAAAAATTAAGCTTTATCATTGGTAAAGATCGAAAACAGAGCCTAAAAGTGAATTCATGTATGAATTTCTTGATAAAAGCTTTACAAGTTGAATTATAATAAATATTTAATGCCCCACTTACATCAGACTTTTATTTTTAATTTTCTTAGAATAAACTATTATACCATACATGATACTAAAAATGCAAATATTAAAAATTGTTATAAATGTTTTTGTAGTAAAGAAAATATGTTTGCCTGTCCGGTAATGATACTAGAGGTTTATTAGATTTTCATAGAATTTTAAAATGATAAGTTATCATTGATAACTTATCAGCAGGGCAACCACAAATATGCTCTAAAAAATAAAAAAACTAAACATGTGCTTAAAAAATACCCCTAAAAACTTTAATATTCCATTAAATATGCTCTTTCAAATCCTTATATACTACTTACGAGTATTCTGTTAGAAAATTACGATTCTTTTCCAAATTAAAATTATTTTTTCATTTATTGAAACCAATAACAGTATACAGCCTTATATTTTTATCTAGAAAATATCTATCTTTTTTCATAAGATTTTT
>SSNU01000150.1:0-25644 GCA_012064415.1 Gyrodactylus bullatarudis | reverse complement strand
GAATTTTCAGTTAGTTAATTATTTTGAAATTAAATTAGCGCCTCATTGTGTAGGGGGATAGAAGTCTGTAATTTGTCTGTTCACTTCCACTTCTGCTCTCATTCTTTTCCTTGAGGGGGGTTGGGAGGATGATTGTTGATGTGGCTTTGGTTTTGGGAGGTTCATTGATTTGACGTGATTCTTTTGAACACAGAGATTAGGCTTTTCCAAATTGATAAGATAAGCCTCAATGCCTTTTAACATGCTTACGTTGTTTCCATTAGAAGCTGAAACGTTCATAAAAAGATCAAAGAAGTTTAGGAAAAAACTCGAAAATATTAACTTTGATATATTAATGGGAAGAAATCTTCCATATTCTATATTTAATTTTACAGATCTTCAACTTGACCAGACAGAAAGAGAAGTGCTCAAACTAGGACCTTCTTTTTGCATTCCTAAGTCATCAAACCTCAAAATGGAAACCAAAGTTGGATTCGAATGTTTAATTGAACAAACAGACAAAAAATTTCAAACTGATGAGGACAAAAGAGAACGCTTCCAGCTTTCCATGGCCAGTTTCTGCAACGAATACTCCAATCATGAAACAAACTTTCAGTACCTTCAAGCCAGACACTTCAAAGCTTTGAAACGGCTAAAGAGAAATGACAACATCATCCTCACAAAACCTGACAAAGGAAATGGCCTGGTACTTATTCTGAAATCCAAATACATTGAATCAATGATGAAAATACTGAGTGACAGATCCAAGTTCCTTAAGACGAGAACAAAACTTGAAGATCACCATCCAAGCATTTTTGAAAGTAAAGTGAACGAGGAGTTAAAAACAATGTTACAAAACAAGCACATAGACAAAGAAACATTCCTCAAGCTCAGACGCACAAACAGTGGAAGTAACAGACTATATGGACTTCCCAAAGTTCATAAAATGGAAAACTTCAATAACGAGTCCGACATCCCTCTCAGACCAATATTGGATATGAGCCAGGCAGCCACTAGTGAACTTGCAAAATGGTTAGCAACAATACTGGAACCAATGAAAGTAGATTTGTGTAAACATTCTCTAGTTGATACTTTTGATTTCGTGGAAAAAATCAAAGATGCTGACGTAAACGGTAAAACCCTATTGTCCTTCGATGTTGTTTCGCTGTTCACAAACGTACCATTAGATGAGACAATCCAATTTGTTACAGACTACGTTAAGGAGCACCAGTCCAAATTCAATCTTGCCTCCAGTTGGGTAAAGAAATTGCTGTATTTATGTTGCAAGAATGTCGTCTTCAGTTTCAACGGAACGATGTATGTGCAGAAAGATGGAGTCGCAATGGGATCTCCACTAGGCCCATTTCTCGCAGATGTATTCCTTGCAAAGCTTGAAAGATCGACTCTTAAGGCTAGTATAGAGAAGTTCAGCCATTTTTATCGATATATGGATGATACCTTCATTATAACAGATAACAATAATAATTTGAATGATCTCTTATTAGAATTTAACCAAGCCCATCCGGATATAGAATTTACGATGGAGAAAGAGAGTGATGGCAAAATTTCCTTCCTGGACGTAATGCTCTCAAAGAAAAACGACGGGAAACTAGTAAGGTCCATCCATAGAAAGAACACGTTCACAGGACGCCTTTTGAATTTCAACTCCTACGTTCCGATGACTCAGAAAAGAGGTCTAATAACATCCCTGGCCAAAAGAGTGAGACGAATCGTATCAGATGAAACCTGGGAAAGTGAACTAGAAAAACTTATTTGCATCTTCCTGTCAAATGACTATCCAATTGAGCTCATAAACGACAGACTTTCCAAACTATATACACCAAGGAACAAGCCCAAAGAGATGAACGACAAGCATGCTGTGCTCTCTTTGCCCTTCATAGGAGATCAAGCAATAACAACCTTCCAGAAGAAGATAAACAATGCTTTCACTGAAGCCTACCCAAATGCTCATCTTAGGTTCGTTTACAAAACTAATAAAATGCTTAGAAACTTCTCAAAGGACAAAATTGACGAATCGAAGCAGACGCATGTAGTGTACAAATTTAAGTGTCCGTGTGATGCAATGTATATAGGACATACCACAAGAAGGCTAGAAGACAGGGTAGATGAACATCTCCACAAAGGTCAGACTGCCGTAAGAGATCACTTGAAGACATGCAAAGCCAATGTTTCCTCAAAAAACTTCGAAATTATTTACAAATCTTATGGAAACAACGTAAGCATGTTAAAAGGCATTGAGGCTTATCTTATCAATTTGGAAAAGCCTAATCTCTGTGTTCAAAAGAATCACGTCAAATCAATGAACCTCCCAAAACCAAAGCCACATCAACAATCATCCTCCCAACCCCCCTCAAGGAAAAGAATGAGAGCAGAAGTGGAAGTGAACAGACAAATTACAGACTTCTATCCCCCTACACAATGAGGCGCTAATTTAATTTCAAAATAATTAACTAACTGAAAATTCTAAAAAACCCATTAATTATCAATGTAATTTATATCTTAATGTTAATTATTTATCAAATACTCAAATTACTACGATCTAAAAAATCGAGTAGTCAACCCTTTAAAAAAGGGTCTGACCAACCACAATTGTAATAATTTTGAACCAATGACTGTTAACTATTTATCTTTGCAAATTTGTACTTATATGGCATGTATCACACTGATGAGTATGCCCGAAATAAAGGCCTTATTTGTGAAATAATTGGCATCATCTTCTACCTTTATTCAATATGACTACGGTGACTCAGCTCAAAACCGATGTTTGTACACATCTCACAGAACAGGATAGGGAGATGTATTTTCTTTTTTTTGTTCAATTATATGTGATGTATTTGGTTTCTACTCAATCGTTTCAGAATGTAGTCCTTTAGATTTATCGTCCTAAATTGAGTTCTTGAAGGATTCGATAGTACTCATCCATGGTTGCCGTACGATTCTGGATTTTATCCAGAATATCAATGAGTTTTTCATAACTTCCAACGATTTCTGTGAGCTGATTAGGGACATCTGGATCAAGTAAAGAATTTCTTGAATTATCTATAATTTTACGGGTTCCTTCCATTCTGACAACAATATCCTTAATTTGATGATAATTCTTGGCATAGTATTGGATAGCTTGAAGCCAGCTTGCCCATCGTGTCACCACTGTCTTGGGAGATGTACCAATATCAACGAAAAGTGCTCTTCTTTTTTTATTTTTGTTTGTTAGGGCTTTTATCGAAGCGATTAGATTGTCACATTTGCAATAATTGTTTTTAATCCGCATGCAACTATTGTGAATAAGATGGGCAAGACACGTTGTGTGAAACAGCTTGGGATAGAGGGAGATCAATATATCAGAAGCAGCTGTTAACCCTTTCAGGTGCGAGTCTATTTAATGACTTCAAACATTGAATATAAATACATATTCGGTATCAGAATGAATTATAGATGAATAATAAAACCTTAAATCATCTGAAAACCTTTTAATAAAAAATTATTTTTCGACACTTTTCAATACATTTTTCCTATCTACTTTCAAGCGACCACACAATTAATTGTAGGATTTTTAAATAAATGAGGTGAATTTAATTTATCCCAATGAAATACCTTATGGTTCGACTTTTTTCGGGAAGATTGATAAAAAAGTTATTAAATGGTGTGTATCTTTCATTCATAGGATTTTTATTTCTACAAAAATTTTTAGGTTTGATATTTTGGCCCACATATGGGCCAAGGACCAGAAAGGGTTAAGTATGTGGCTGCATCGGTAAGAAGAAGTAGGAAGCTATATCTCTTCCATCAGTCTTAAAATGTCATCGATGAGTTGACATGCTAAATTTCTATCCAATGGTCCCTCAATAACTTTTGTATCAATGCGATATGTTTTCGAAAACTCTTCAAGACTGCCTATAATAGAATTCACAATGTTACGTCCTAATATTTCCGACTCGTCCACCATGAGAAAAATATTTTTTTGGAAAATAAGTCCTTTGATTTCATCCATCTTTTTTCTTTATATATTTGGTTGACTTTATTTCGGCAATTGGTTTCACAAGGTAAAGGTCCAAGAGGTTTATCGAATATTTTAATATTTCTAAGCTTGAATAGAGGGATATCAGCGTGGAGAAACGCTTCTGTTACTTGAAGAGTCCAATTGGCTTCTTCAATGCAGGGCTGAATGAGTTGTACCCCTATGGTATTCTTCACATGTTTATCACATTTAAGATGCTGATCTACCTGTGACTTCTTGGAACAGTTGACAGGGCAAATACAAGATATACAGAATAATGCAGATCCAGATATTGAGAAAATATGTGGGTAAATGTTCACAAAACTCTCTTTGGGAGTAAGAGCGATTCTTGGCATGGTTAGTGAGCTAATGATGATAATAGATGAAAAACACTTCTCTCACTTTATTCAAGGCTTGAATTTCAAACCATTGAAATGCTCGAGGTTAATCTATCTTGGGTATCTTAGATAAGCCCACACATCATTATCAGATTAAAGGCTAGTTTATTGGATTGATAACTACGAAGGGGAGTTAAACATTGATGATTTCTCAAATTTTATCGATATGTATTTAAATATTTTTAATATTCTCTTATATATGCTTTTTGCATAAATTATGTAAACGCATAACTTGGTAAAGGGGCAACTTAAAATTTTTCGATTTCTAAATATCTTGAAAGCTCTTTGAATCATGAAAAATATATCAATATGTCTTTTATGCATTAGGTTGCCCTGCTTATCAGTGATAGGTTGAAATTTAGAATTTTCGTGTAGCTTAGTTGAAAAGTGAGAAATATCAAAAAGAATTCGATTTTACTGTATAGTTTTCGAGTAATTTTAGATGCTGATCTCAAATTTCTCAGCATTTAACTGCTTCAAATCTTTAAAATTTTAGATTCGAAAGTGAAAAAGTGTAAATCTGTAAAAAGTTAAAATTCGAAAAAACGGCCTTATTTTGGTCAGATTGAATTTTTTCAGAATTTTTTTTAATTTCCACAACTTTTTGGCTCATTGTATCATGGAATTGGGAAAATAAATTTTTTCGTGACTTTCCGGAGAAAAATATTGAGTTTTTTGTAAGAATTCTCATCTTCATGTCAACTAGCTATAATTCTTTTAAAACTGTTAATCTCATTTTGATTAATTTTGCGAAAATTTTTGGATTCACTCACTGAAGAAGAAATTTGTGATACTCCCTGATGGAGAGATATACCAAACTCATCAAAGTCTCTTGATTCTGGAGTCGTTTCGAATTCCTCAATTGATGAAAAGAAGTACTCGTACTGAAATTTTTTTAAAGTTAAAACAATTTTGAATTTTCACGAATGAGTTTCTCGAAAGTAAATTAAAATCTCACTGTATAACATTCATCTGAGCAATTCACCCTCGGATTGTAACCATGAATTTCTCTGATTAATTTCAAATTCTCTTCCAAACTATTCCTTTCTATTTTCTCCATGCATTTGAGTTGATATTTCAGATTAATATGATTATTGTAGAAAGTCTCTCGGCAATAATATAATCTGTTGAGATAATCATTTTTCGAATGAAATTGCAGCATTTTATCTGTCTTACAACTGCACTTTTCCAATATCAGTTGGTAAATCAGTTTGGCATAACAGGAATTTCGGGTTTTGTAGATTTTATTTGTGCTCTTATCACAATCCTTGTTCTTGATACAACTATGAAAAAGTTTAAGGCTTTTAGATAAAATCAAGGTTATCACAAGGACAAAAAATCAGCAAAAATTTTTCGGTTATCAGAAACTCAGAGAAGAATATACTGGCTAGTTTATATCCAAAATATCAAAATTAGAAAAATAAGTGCCCTTCAAATCACTGATCTCGGCCAATATCACAGCTTGTGTACGATGAAATTTGCTTTTGAGGTTAGGTTTGGGATCAGCATAAAATTCTTGTTTGCATAAAATATTTTTTTGTTAGACAATATATTTTTTCCCCACCTGGGTTATCAAAATTTAATTAATTTTAATTATCTTGATTAAGTAAATATGGAAATGTTAAAATTTTTATTAAATAAATTATCCATAAATTGTAATTGAAGCCAATTTTGGCCACTATTTTAAAAATTGATACAAGTTTTGTCAATGCCTACTAGGCTAGGGTGAAATTTTTTTAACTCACGAGAGTACTAACTTTTCTGATAAAATTTAGTACTTGATAACTTATCATTGATAAGATTACTATTTTTGAAGATAAAACTTAAGAAATCCCTTAAATGGCCAAGATATTCCGGATTTTAGTGATTGCGTAGTAAAAGTTCATTAAAAATTGAGCGGCGATTTTAAAAATTTTGGATTTTTAAAACTGAATGGCATAATGGTGAAGGATTTTCGACACATGCTTCAATACAAAATAACGTTTAGAATTGATAGTTCTATTAGAAAAGTTGGTACTAATATGAGGTTAACAATTCCCACTAAGACTGATCTATGATTTTTCAAATATGATAAAAGTTTTCCATACATAACCCCAAAAGTGAACCCAATGAAAATAATTTTCCAAATAAAAGATCCTGAAATTTTCAATTGATACCAAAAGTTGCATATTCTTACTGTCTTTATCTGTCGAATAACTCAAGATGAATATAGCAGTTAGAGCAGAAGATGAAAATTGGACAAAATATGGTAGAATGCGTCTCAGATTAGGCCAATTTTGGATATCCTAAATGCCTCTTTGGTATTTCAAGTTCTAATTTCGCTAAATCATTTAATAAATTAAGAAAAAAATATCCAGTGAATATCAAAATTTCTTATAGGCTATAAGGATTGAAAATGAAATTTCTCCTTAAAACCTTTGATGGAAAAAAAACTAACGCAAATCTAGATTATTTACAAGTTCAATAAATCCCGTAAGGTTACATAATAAATAAGAAACATGGAAGACCGTGCACGCACTGAGAAAGTGTAGAATAAGACATTAAGAATATGCAACTTTCGGTATCAATGAAAATTTTCGGGGTCTTTTATGGGAAAATATTTTCATTGAGGTCACTTTTGGAAATATTTTGGGTCATTTTTGTAATCAATCCTTCTATTTATTGTTTAAAGCTTACTTGATGTTGTAGAAATGTTTATCACAATTGTTCTCTTGATTCAAATAACGTCGTCCTTCGAATTTTGCTTCGTACACAAAGCCCGGATTAATTAGGACTGTGTTCTCAGCAAGACCTTGGTAAGTGGGCAGATTTCCATTTTCTTCTATAACGACACAAATACTGAAATTTCTACTTTCCATATAGTCATTCTACAGAGACAAGATATAAAAAGCTTCGTTATTTAGATCCAATAGATAATCTCGTATAAATACTCACAAAAACAGTAGACAAATGAATACGCTGAGATTTATCTTGAATTACTTGACGCTTGAAATATAATTCCAATCCTTGGTTCACAGCTAATGAGCCCTTCTCTGGCCAGGTGAATTGAGCACAAGCTCCGTAGGCTGGATGACTGAAGATCTCGAACTGCTCCCGGCTACACTCAAATCCATCATATTGACAATGTACCAAGCTGTTCATGATAATATTAATCTCCTTGAAGGCATCTAAAAATAATTTTGAAATGATCTTGATCTTTGCTTGTATTCTGGTTTGAATTGAAAACTGAAGGAATAGGTGTAGTTTAAAATAGCTGACTAAAATTATACTTTAATAATTTAATAATACTACGCCTTTTCTTCAGTTTCAAGAGCATTGCAAATCAGAAGACAGCCTAGTTTTTTGGTCTGATATAATTCGAACAGCTCGCTGAAGAACTGCTTTAGTCAATGTTTAAAGATTTTTAAAATAATGAAATCAAGTAATCTCATTTCTCTATACATGAGGATAAAAATATTCAAATTTACTAAAATTACATTCTGAATTTCCTTTATTTAATGTGAGAACATATTTTGCAGTGTTATTGTCAATCTCGTGTCCAGCTAAGGAATAAATTTTGAAAACCTCATTTAAATCCGATATATTGTAATCGATCGAAATGACGAGTGGACAGAGAATAACTGTTGGGAAGGGTAACTCAGTCTGACGCCGGTCATGGAATATGATTTTATATCCATTGGCATATTCGATAACCATGTGAATAATTTGATAAAAAATTAATATTAACAGTATTACAAAAATGATAATCCAATAAATAAAATTTAATTTCTTCTTGTACAATGTATTCTTGAGACAGTAATCAACTTTGCAAAGGCTTAAGAAATTCTTTTTTGTCAAATTCTTATAATGTGAGATATTCAGGTTGATAAATTTCCATTTTTCCGGCAGGGGTTCAGCCTGATGAAGGAATCGTGTGTTCATTCATAAAAATACTCTAGTATTCCTATTGAAATTTAATGAAATATTTTTTACTACGATAAACTCAAATATTTTCTTGAATGATCATTAATTAATAAAAATATAGTTGTGTTAAAATCGAGAGAATTCGTAAAATACAACGATTTTTCATGAATTCTCGATGCATGAAAGATTTTTTTTAAGATTCAATATCTGTAGATCTATATTTATTCTCAAACTACTTAAGAGTAATTATAAAATCATTAAAAAAATTAAAGTTGAATAAATAAAAAAATGGTTATTCCTTTATTTTAATATGGTACAAGTCAAGGATATCTTGGGAAATTCTTGTTGGAGCTTCAAAGTATGGATCTAGCTGATTTAGAGACTTTGGAAAAGCTATAACATCCTTGAGTGATTCACATCCATAGAGAATAGCTATGAGTCGTTCTATTCCCAGGGCAATCCCTCCATGAGGTGGGGCTCCAGATTTCAATGCTTCAATTAAATGCTTCAATTTTGCAGAATTAATTTTCAGTACATTACTCAAAATATACTCTTGAAGATCTGGATTATGAATACGAATTGAACCGCCACCAATTTCTTGTCCATTACAAACTAAATCGTAATGTTGGCCAAGAACCTTGGAGGGATTTGAATAGACCATGTCTAAATGTTCATCAAGTGGGGCTGTGAATGGATGATGGACTGTTTCAAAATTATTTTCACCATTCTTCTCAAATAGGTTGAAGTTTTCAACCCAGAGAAATTCAATTTTTTTTTCAAAAATGTTAACAACTCCTCTTGAGTGAATGTAGTCGCCAATAAACTTTCTTAAAGCACCTAACGTCTGTCTGCTTGACATAGATTTTTCAGAAGAAAATATTTTGAGACCCTCATTGGTCTTGGATTGGTTTATACAAACTTTTTGATCAAGATTATTTCCATACTCCATTATCAATTCAATGTCCTTTTCATTGAGAGATTCCAAGAATTTATTTTCTACTATAAAATAAATACTCTCATCTGAGGTTTTCAATTTCATCTCGAAACGGGTATCTGGTTTATCTGATCCATAAAGTTCCATTGCCTCGCTATAGTTGATTCTAGGAAAAGGTATTGATAATTTGGGAGCGTTAGAATTGTATTTCTGAACAATGTGCCAAGAATAGATAAATAAATGCTCAATAACTTTGTAGATGTCTTCTTTGGAAACAAATGCTGCCTCTAAATCAAGTTGTGTAAACTCAGGTTGTCTGTCGAAGCGTGTAGATTCATCTCTGAAACACTTGGCAATTTGCATGTACCGTTCGAATCCAGAAATCATGAGAAGTTGTTTAAATTGTTGTGGACTCTGAGGCAAGGAATAAAAAAGACCTTTATTCCTGGTGGGAACAATGAACTCTTGAGCTCCTCCGGGAGTTTCTCGGAACAGGATAGGAGTCTCTATGTCGACAAAGTCTAGTTCATTGCATAATAAATCGCGAAATTTTAAAAGAAGTTGGGATTTAAAAATGAAAGGTCTTCTATAATCGAATTCTCTAAGACTTAAATGTCGAAAGCGAATTCTGTTTTCAACGGATAATTGAGTCTTTTCTGATGGATAATAGGCTATCTTTTCAGCAACATTATTAAGAATTTTCATATCCTTAGGTATTAATTCAATTTTATCCAGAAATTCAACCTTCTTTATTAAATAAATTTATAGTACCGATAATTTGTCTTTTGTAGGTCTATTTGCGATTAAACCATGTATTTGTAGTATACATTCTTTTTGAAATGGTAAATCTAGGAATTTCTTGCTTAAATTATTCATGAAAAACTTACAGAATTTTCTAAATTGATTTGTATTTTTGCCGTTGAATCTCTCAGAACTAAAAATCGATTTTTAAATCTACTTTGGTGGAGCCAGCCACAAAGGGTAACATTGTCACCAATATTAGATTCCAACAAAGAGGCTATATTGTGGGTTTTAAAGTGTGTTTGAGAAAAAAATCGTAAATTCTTGAAAATCCTCTTAAACATTCGTATTATTACTATAACTAATCAAGGGATTTATGAGTAAAACAATCTTTTGTGTTTAAGTGTTAACTGACTTTGGCGAGAAATTGGAAATATCGATATGGCTCCCTACAATCGAGACAAGCAAGGATCAGACTCTGAGCAATTCAGAAAGCTGTTTATCGGAGGTTTGACTCTTGATACTACTGAACAAGATCTTCGTGACTTCTATGGAAAATGGGGTGAAATAGTCGATGCTGTCGTGATGGTTAACAGACAGACGCAACGTTCTAGAGGATTTGGCTTTGTCACATACAGTGATCCCGAAATGGTAAATACTGCTCAATCCAATAGACCTCATAAGATTAATAATAGAGTTGTTGAGGCCAAGAGGGCCACTCCTAGAGAAGAATCAAATGATAAGACCTCAAAACAAGCAATCAATAGATTATTTATCGGAGGAATGAAAAAAGAATTAACCGAGGAAATGCTCGGTGACTATTTTAGGGAGTTTGGCAACGTTGTGAAGATAGAAACGCCTAAGTCAGAAAAAGGGGAACCTAGAGGATTCTGCTATATTACTTTTGATGATTATGACCCAGTCGATAAAGCCGTTCTCATTAAGAGACATACTATCAATAATATTACTTTCGACGTTAAAAAAGCTATGAGTCGAGAACAAATTAATGACTCCAGGAGGGGTGGAGATGGTGGTTACGGTAACTACCCTCCCCCCAAGGATAGACGAGGAACTAGGGCTCCTCCGGGTCCACCGGCCCATTACTATGACTATCCTAGGTATCCTTATCCAGGTAGGTAAATTTGACTAAAATAATCAAACACCTAATATAAACACTTAATGCTAGCACAAGATAAAAATACTAGCTGGGATGTGCTTGTAAAACTGAATATCATTTTTTTCAATCTTTAGATGACCCATATTACGCAGGCGGCGCCGGCGGCGGGCGATATGAACCTCCAGCACCTTATCCGGCTTATGATGACGCTTACGGAAACGGATGGTCCGACGCAGGCGGCTACCCAAGTACAACAGGTTATGGTCCAGCTCAAACGTCTTTTGGTAGCTATGAAGATCAGTCCTATGCAGGAGGTCCAATTCGTGAAAGGGGAGGTTATGGTCATGACATTGTATCACCACCACATCGTAACGGTCCATACCAAGTACCCAGAGGCCCAAGAGGTCCACCAGGTCCAAGAAGATGATCATCATTGGCATTCGAGCATTTATAATATAATTGACTTTTTAAATGATGTTGTGGTTTTATACAATAAAAATAAAATTTATCATTGTTTTCCTAACAAAAATCCAGCTCTCTTATTACTATCAATGTACAAATTAAATAGAGTGAGAAACGTTTCAATTTCACTATCTCATCATATTTGTTCAGTACTTATGTACTAATAGAGAACTAATTGAAAAGGATGAGTTGCAGAATAATTTAATTATTAGGGTAAGAGTTGAAATTTGTTACATTGATTTATAATTTGTTAATGAGTTCATGTATTTGAGCTGAACAAGCATCATTGCTCTCTTTTAAAAAGATAACACACGTTTCTTGTAACAATAAGCGATAGTTCGAAGAATTACTAGACTCAATCAAAAGCAGTTCACTTTCTTGCGTAATATTGCTGAGTCTCTGATAGATATTATTATACTCATTGTAAAGTTGATTGTTTAGTAGGCAGCTAAGTTCACGTTCTTCGAAAATTCTACTTATATTAGATGGTGATTGACTAAATTCAGGCATTAGTTTGTAGATGTGATTGGTTGAATTGGATGGAAAGAAAAATTCTTTGAGTGACTCAAGTCTGAGTGTGACATCGTTTAGTTTTTTGAGTGATTCAGCTAGACTTTTCCTTATAAAAGGAAATTGATAAGCAGAATCTGTTTGAAAATGATCTGAAACCAAATTTTTGGCGTTCTGTAGAATTAACAAGAACAAAGGATGTTGAAAGCCTTTTTCGAGGGTGGACAGAGTCTGGTCAAGTTTCAAAATTCCAGCAATTAAAAGCCACGAGGAAATAGCAGCAAGGGATCCTTTCATAATTGGATATTTACACGAGGCCAACTTTTCATCAAGAGTGAGCTTCCAACCGGAATTGATGTTTTGTATAAAGTTTTCTCTATTCTGACCATCAAGGCACTCGTAACGACGAACTAATACTTTTGACCATAAATAACTGATCGAATCTCTCTGAGCTGAGTTAATTTTCTTCTGAGAATCTAAAGTTAAAATGTCAATAAGGAATTAAGGTTATCGATGCATCACACTAGACTTACAAAAAGAATTTCCATTTGTTGCAAAGTTTAAAAAAACTTCCGAATGGATTTCTTGATCTATGTCTAGAATATATTCATTTAGAGCCTGTCGACAGTCTTCAAATTGATCCACTGAATATTTCAGCATTTGTTGAATCTAAGGAAAAGATGATGATAGCAAAAAGGCCAATATAATAATGGGGAATGAGGAGACTAACGATATCATTCGCAATTTTTGCTTCAGACGAAGTGGTATTTTTATTTGCAGGTATGCTAGAGGACTGATTCTTCTTGACAAGAGGCGGAAATTCTTGCTTAGCGACAGAGTCGGGCTCTTTTTTGAAGAAGTTATCCTTTCCAAGTTTGTTGATGCCGTTTTGGTTGAATAGTGTTGAAGAGTTCCTTGCATCTTCAAGAGAGGAAGAAACACGAAAGGCATCACTAATTTGATCAATGCTACTAGTGGTGTTGCTGTTGTTAATGAATAATTTCTTATTATTATTATGATGATTATGGTGCTGGTTTGTATTGTTGTTGTAGTTGTTGTTAGTAGTTTGGCTGGTAGACTTGGAGTAACGATCATGTGAATTAACATTACCGCTACCCTGGTTGTGGTATCCGTTATTGTTCTTTCCATGGTTGTTATTGTTGTTGTATTGTCTGTTTCCATTAGATTTGTAGTTATTGTAGATGTTGGTTGAATTAGAAGAATTATTATTCATTCCAGTACTGGAGCCAATAAGATCGAGATCATTCTTCCTCCTACATAGGGCTTCTCCCATGCGACTAAGCTCAATCCAACTCTCAGGATCATTGAAATTTCCATTGGAAGATGTATTTTGTTTACCGAAAGCACTTCCTGGAACTGCCTGTTGCACTGGAAGTCGTTCACTTCTTGTAGGAGCAATAAAAGAGCCAGTTTCCTTTAAAAAAATAAAATTATCATTTCGTTATCAAAATCTGCAAGTCTTGTAATCAAGTGAGATAGACATGAATTTGAATATAAACCTACCATAGAGATTTCCATTCGAATATCTCGCAAGAATCTAGGTTTATTGACTTCTCCCCGTTGACCGGCCTTGGTAGGAATCCATTTGTTGTTCCTTAAATCAATTACATCTTCAATCATGAAGCGTATTCTAGAAGGCAAAGTGATCTGAATACTTTCACTATCCGAGCTTCTAGAACCATGGCCATTAGAATTTGGTGCCGTTTTATTGTTTGGTTTAGACCGGCTAAGTATCTGATTGATTCGCTGAAAGAATTGATCCATAAGATTCTGCGCTTTAGAAGTGTCTATCTCTCTTCCAACTGTTTTCAAGAATTGACATAAGCACTCCATGTCTGCTGAAAGGGCATCGGTTTCGTATTTCTGCTTCTCTTCACGAGAGGCAGCCAGTCCACTTTCATTTTTGTTAAGTTTTCTTGAACTACTGGATAGTAATTCTTTAATACAACCATAAAGAATTTTTTCTGGTATGAGTTTAAGTCTTCCCAATTCTCCAATAAATCTAATATTACCGAGGCATCTACGTCTTGCATCAGGAGTTGCATCGATCTCTCTTCTGGCCTTGAATTCTTCTTCACATCTATTAAGTAACAAGATTCGGAATGTGTTTGTTGGACAGTCAGCATGCTCAAAATTAGGAGAATTTTCAGAAAGTTTCAAACATAATTGTGCGTATAACGAGGTGAATTTTTGTTCATCGGTTGCTTTTTGAAATACAAGATCTACTATTACTTTAAGGATCGAAGGGGATTTTATATCAAAGTTGAGAATATTATTATAAAGTTGAGTAAAATTTTCTGCAGTTAATTTATTAAGGGTTCTAGAAAAAAGGTCATGAAAACAACAACTTACAATAAAACTTCTCTACGAACTAAGTCAGAGTTACAAACGTCTGTTTCAGCGTGACTTTTGAGGTCTCCAGATAAACATTTTGATATTTTATTAGATTCGAGAAATCGGTTGTTTCTGCTTAAAACTTGAAACCGTTGGTTTAGACCGGCTGAGTCAGGGTTTTCAATAATACGGTTTTCACACTTATCCAGAATTTTGAAATTTTATTTGTAAATTATCTAAAATAAGTTTACAGTAAATTTACCTTGAAAAAGTAAGTATTTCTGCGTTTTTGGCTGGGGATAGGGAAGTGATCTTCTAGAGGGATCTCTTACTGCCCGCTTCAAATAAAATGCCGAAAGTTGTGTCTCAAACAATACAGAATAATAAAAAATTTTTACTCTCTCACATTTTAAAATAGTCCTCAACTTTGAATTTTATTAATGTTTGCTGGATTACATTTCAAGCATGTTTCTATGCGGAAATTATACCCTTCTAAACTTCAAATATACCGATGTTTTTCTCAGAAGTCATTCCTAGAGAATATTCTTGACAAAATTCGATCAGAAAGCGAAAAAGATAAGGAAATAAAGGTACACTATTATATTTCTATTTTAGGAATCAATTAAAAAATTCCGACAAGAAACAGAGAAACTAGAAAAGTCTAAAGAAGTTCAATCAATACGAGAACTATATAAAAAGATTGAAAAAGAAATTCCTGTAAACAAATTCAAAGATAAAATTGATGAATTGACTAACAAAATACAAAATGAAACTGAAAGTTTAGCTAAGAATAAGGCGATGAAAGAAAGTATTGAACGTCTGAAACAATTTTCCTCTACTGTATCAGATGCATCAAAAAATATTTCACAGAGTCAAACTTTCAAGAGTGCTGTAGATGGAGTCAAGATTATTGAAAATGAATTTATTACCGACAGAGCCAAAATCTACGTAGCACCACAAAAAATTAAGAAACGAGCCGAATTATCAAGCAACTTCAAGCAGAGAGTAGTTGAAGCGAACGAAGAAGATATGGGAATGGTCTTACACAAAGATTCTAGGTGGTTTAATGCTTGGCAAGATTTCAAGGATAACAATTCTGTTGCCAAAAAGTATTTTGATTTACGAACCAAGTATGAGGAAAGTGAAAACCCAATTCTGTCTTCGATGAGGATTGTGTCAGAAAAATTTTCTGGCATATTTAATTCATTTTCCTCGAAAAATGAGCTACAAACTGTGCTTGATGAAATTGTAAAAATGGATCCTAATTTCACACTAGAGTCATTCATGCGCTTTTGTCGTTTTGATATAATTCCCAATGTTTTGGAAGCTATTGTAAAGGGAAATCTTGAAGTTCTTCAAGACTGGTGTCATGAAGCTCCTTACAATGTAATATCCAATCCAATCAAGCAAGCGTACGAATTGAACCTCAAGTTCGATTCTCATGTTGTAGATATCAATAATGTGGAATTACAAATGGGCAAGATGATGGATCAAGGTCCAGTATTAATTGTTTCCTTCCAGACTCAACAAATTTCATGCTTAAGAGATTCCAAAGGGGAAGTTAAAGAAGGCGATCCAGAGAAGCTTCTTCGCTTTAATCATGTTTGGGCTCTTTGTCGAGACCAATCGGATCTTTATCCTTGGACTTCTTGGAGAGTATTGGATATTGGTATGATGGCTAGTGACCAGTGGCTCTGATTGATGTCTTTTTATAGATTGTAAATAAATATTTAGTAATTCTTATGACTGTTTTCTAATTCGTCAAACTCATTACAGCCAATAGAATTTGAATAATATCAAATTATATTATAGTTCATATCCCTCTGACATTAAAAGATGAATAAAACATTCAAACTCACCGTATCATCTTTCTTGATACTACTGTTCTTCTATAAGTTTATGCTCCCTGCCACAAGCATTGATAAACAAGATCCAAAATTTAAAATTAATCAGCTCTTATCGAAGAAAATTATTTCAGTAGAAAAATTTTCAGAATATCTTTACAAGAATTTTATAACCCTTGATGATAAATATCTTCAGAAAGTTTTAATCATCATACCTTACCGCCAAAGAGAGCCACAATTGATCGTAACCCTTAAGAAGTTGGACGAAATTCTTAAAGGAATCGATTATAATATCATAATTTCAGAACAAAATGATAATGGATATTTCAATAAAGCAAGTTTAATGAATGCTGGCTTTCTGGCTGCTCTCAAATACAACATTTCTGCAGGGTGTCTAATATTTCATGATTCAGATATGATTATAAACTCAAATGAAGGGAGTCCTTACAAATGCTCAATTTACCCAAAACACATTAGTAGAGCAACTGATAAATTTATGTATAAACTGCCTTATTACGAATTAGTCGGAGGTGTATTTGCAATTCCGACATCAACTTTCCTCAGAGTTAATGGCTATTCTAATTTATATGAAGGCTGGGGTAGTGAGGATGACGACATATTTAAAAGAATCAACAATTTGGGCATTCCAGTTGTTAGAGCAAATGAATCAGTAAAATTTAAGATGCTGAAACATACCCAGGCAGATATTACTGGCAATAACTACAAACTTTTAGAAAAATCCTTATTCAGGTACAGATTAGATGGTCTAAATTCCATAAACTATTCAGCAGAAATTGTAGCAAACTCAAATTTTCATGCTGTCAATCTTTTGCATTTTAAAATAAATTTTTGATAACATTATTTTATTCAGTTATAGACTTATATAATAACCAACTTGTGTCTTTCTCACAGAAATTAAAAAACTTATAATTATTTCACAGATACTACGGTTTCTAATCTATTTATAGAAATTAATATATTTTCAATTAAATTAATTCAATTAATTTAATAAAAATTTTAAAATTTTGCCTTGCCTTTTAATTAAAAAATCTATTTTGAAATAAAAGTTTGTTGTTTAATTCATTATTATTATAATCACTATTCAACTTTACTAGCGTGTTGAAAGAGTACTATAATGGTAAGTTTACTAATCTTTTACTTCCCATTCAACCTATACTAATATTTATTTCCCTTAGTCTCATAGAAAGTTTTCGGCTCCTCGTCATGGTTCTCTTGGATTTACTCCAAAGAAACGTTCACGAACTCTAAAAGGTAGAGCAAAGTCATTCCCAAAGGATAAAAAAAGCCTACCACCACACCTGACTTCATTCATAGGATTCAAGGCTGGTATGACACACATTGTTCGTGAGCTCAATCGTCTTGGCTCCAAGGCTCACAAGAAAGAAATTGTTGAACCAGTTACAATTATTGAAACTCCCCCGATGGTTATTGTTGGCATCGTCGGTTATGCCATGACTGCCAAGGGTCTTAAATGCTACAAGACTGTCTGGGCTGAGCACATCAGTGATGAATGCAAACGTCGCTTCTACAAGCACTGGTGTGGTTCTCAAAAGAAAGCCTTTACCAAGTCATCCCTCAAGTGGGCATCCAACACTGGAAAAGCTGAACTCGAAAGAAGTTTCAAGAAAATGGCAAGTCATTGCTGTGTTATCCGTGCTCTTTGCCACACTCAAATGCGTCTCATGAATCACAGACAAAAGAAAGCCCACATCATTGAAATCCAAATCAACGGTGGTACTATCAACAAAAAAATCCAATGGGCCCGTGAGCATTTCGAAAAACAAATTCCAGTCACCAATGTCTTTTCCCAAGACCAAATGATTGATTGCATCGGTGTCACCAAGGGTAAAGGTTTCAAGGGTGTTACCTCAAGATGGAATACCAAGAAGCTTCCAAGAAAGACACATAAGGGTCTAAGAAAAGTTGCTTGTATCGGTGCTTGGCATCCTGCCAGAGTAGCCAGAACAGTCGCCAGAGCTGGCCAAAAAGGTTACCATCACAGGACTGAAGTCAATAAAAAGATCTACCGTATTGGACTTGGAATCCAAGGTCAATTAGATGCTCTCAAAGTTGAACAGAGCAAGGAAGAAAACAAGAATGTTGCTTCCCTAATGAAAGTTAAAGGAAATGCATCTACAGAACACGATCTTACTGCCAAGAACATTACACCAATGGGTGGCTTCCCTCACTATGGTGAGGTCAAGAATGACTTTATCATGATCAAAGGTTGCTGCATGGGTACCAGAAAGAGGCCAATCACCCTTAGACATTCATTGATAACTCAAAAATCCCGAAAAGCTCTTGAAAACATCAACCTCAAATTCATTGATACTTCTTCTAAAATGGGTCATGGTAGATTCCAGACACGCGCTGAAAAGAAGGCATTCATGGGTCCTCTTAAGAGAGATTACGAAAGAGAGAAGGCATGAAAAGGGTTTTTGATAAAAAAAAATAATAAATACGGTTATCTTTACTTATTCGCTGGTTTCGTTTACTTATATCATCACCATCTTATAGAATGAGAAGTTAATCATAGTTAACTTGTCTGTAAACAAGGGTTCTCGGCAAAATACTATCCTTATAAGACTAGCTCAGATTAGAAATACTAACCAAAAAGGTGGTGGAAGAAATTTGAGAGATTCTATCCCGGAGCTCAGGAGTGCCATAGTATTAGCGTTTTCAGTGAAAACTTTTCACTCTTAATCGAACACTTTCGGATGATCTCCACTTGATTGTGACCCCAGATAGAATAAATATGAAAAAAAATCTTCAAAATTGAAATAATCGTCCATTGAAATTTTGAAAGGTAAAACTTGAACCATCCTTATCGAGCAATTTCAATACATTTTTCCTAACAACTTATTCGCCCCGATCCATAGGGTTTTAAAAATTTATGCACCTAGTCTTGAAAATTATCCAAATTTTGAGAATATAATTACGAAATCAAATACAATTTTACACCAGCTTTGGCATATGGGAAAGAGCCCACGCCACTTTTCCGAGAAAAAATATTATTTTTCTTCTGTCCACATACTATTTAGTAGGTCTATTAGTTTGTTTGAACTTGTTTTAATACCGAAATTCTGAGATTTTCATACCATTTTGTAGGAAATTAAATTCTGATCAGATTGATATAGAGTTTCGGTATCAAATTGTTTATCGGGGTGATGTAAACTTCACAAGAAAAGTTTTTCATAATTTTATTTTATTTAATAAATGCAATGATATTTAATTTTTTGTCAGCTAGACATACTTTCAAGTACATATACATATATATATTTTTTTCTAAATTTTTTTTCTCCTCATCGTGAAAGAGGGCCTCATGATCTAGATTCCAAAAAATCTTGATCAAATTTAGTTTCTTGATGAAAAAATTAAGAATTTTGTAAAAATCCTAAATTCCCATCTTCATATTAATTAGCTTTACTTTTAATCATAATTTTTCCAATGTTTTTTTAGTCATATGATTGAAACGACCTCATATTTAGGTTTCATATGCATTAATTTACCAAATACCAACGTTTCAAAACAAAAGATGCTAAGATTACGATTTTGAGCATTTTTCATAATTCATCGATGAAATTCATACCATTCAATTGAGAATTAAAAATTATATACCTTTCCACTATTTGTTTCTGGAAAAAACTTAACAGAGAACATCAGTGGCTGTCTAAAATAAATTTGGAGTTTTATCCGCAAACATTTCATTTCTTAAAAATCATCTGAATTCCTAAGCTTACTTGTAAAGGGATTGGCTTTGATGTGATACAACTTTGACTCTCTCCCCTCTTGGTGCAGAGTTTTGAGAGTTATACCAGTCTTATATCAGTTAAGTTGAAAATTCCTTTTTCACGAAATCGAAGACTTTTCCCAAATTCTTTCAACTATTAGAAAACATTGGTAAAATTTGTAAAAATTCTTTTGGTTAAAATATCAATATACTTGAAAGTATGTCTAGTTGACAAAAAATTAAATATTATTATCTCATATGCTAAGCCTGTAGAAGCATTAAATTCTAATAATCCAATTTTAGGATAATTCCCATCAACAAAACTTAATATTTTTTAATTTTAAAGTCACCCATGTTAGGGTCAAATTTAGATTGACAAAATATTTCAAAAGAAATGACTTGTTGTCAATTTCTGATCTTGTAGATGGACAGGTGAAAGATAAAAGCACTTTTTGGTATCATCAAAAATTAAGATCCGTGATTGTATACCAAAAAAACAGCATAAAACTTTGGTTGATGGAGAATTCACAATTCAGATATGTTTTGAATTATAAACTTTTGATTTCTCGAATCTGATTGGCCGATGATGATTGACATGTATGAAACCTCAAAATTGTTCTTCCTCAGATTGAACTAAATAAAGCTTTAAAAGATTTTTAAAATACTGTATTCTACGCTATTTCTAGTTCAATATTTTGCTCAGACTTTTGTTGTTCTCTAAACCTTCCAAATGAGTTTAGAACCTAACTCAAATATTCTTGATGAAGTTCGTAAATATTATCGTTCAAACTGAATTTATTAATGCTATTCTTACATATGAATGTAATTTTTGACATTTGTTTAAATTAATTTGAATTTTTTTGCTCACATTTGGGTCGTTTAAGCCTGTTAAGTCTTAAAATTGATGAAAAAATAAGAATAGGGCAATTTTACTTATTGTTCGCTTGAAATTTTGATAGTCCTGAATAGCTCTGAATAATGGCAAATCTAAAAATAAGTATCAAGTATAACTTATTTTAGATCTTATTTTACTGTTTTGTGGTTTATTTTAGGTTGAATTAAATTTCCTTTATCCCTAACCATAACGTGGGAAAAATATTTATGTGTCTCAAAATACATCGATTCCACCCTGTCAACTAATAACGATGATCGATAAAAAATGAAAAATTAAATCTATTCAAGCTTAAAATAATTTTCTTATCATGCTATGTGAGGTATATAAACAACGTGTCTCATTGAGAGTAATCTTTTATTTTCGATCTTTCTTCGTTTTCTCCATGTCGAGAGGTGTATTTTCTAAAAGGAACATCAAGCCTTTCGAGTCTCAGTATGAAACGATCTGTGTCAATGAAAGCTTAATTTACCAAAACATTTCGGATTTAGAAACACGATATGATAATCTCATTGGCTTCATGGCTTTATCCTTCAATAAGAATCTTTTCATGGAATGTGATTATACAACACTAGAATTCAACCAGCAATATCAAATGCTGACAAAGTTTCGTCTCATCTATGACAAGACCATCTTCCAAGCATGGGTCGAAAACTTTAGCATATCTGAGTAAATACTTTTATAATAACAATTGATCAAAAAAATAACTTTAAAGCGTGTCTCGATGAAGATTATAGAAAAAAATCATCTCACGTCACCTTGTGTGAGAATTGAAATCTTCATTGAGAAAAGCATTATTCCATGATCCTAGGGATATTTGTTTTTATATCATTAAAGTTAAAAAGAACCCTTACTGTAAAACAAGAGAGAGCAAATCTTCTATTGGTTAGCCCTTACTTTATCATGTATCTATCGTCTAATCACTTGTGGTTAAGAGGTCGTAAATTTCTCGTTTCAACCATTAAATACATCAAATATCATTAAAAACTAATCAATAGAGGACTGCTCAACTCCTTTGTGTATTTAACCGCATATAGAAGCATTTTAAGCATAGAAAGCCAAGTTTGAAAATGAATTTAAAAATATTCAAACATTTCTGGAAATGAAGGTAGATATTTTACATGTTTTTTATATCTAATTTATTTTACGTGTCATAGTTGGGATGGCTTAGTGGATATAGTACCACCATCCATAAAAAATTAATATTACTTGTCTCCGTTATCAAGTGCAGTAAAAGTCCTAAAGATCTAATATAGAGTTAGTCCTCAAAAAAATGTTTGACAACTATAATTTCAAGTGTGACTGGAATATGAGAGTCAGGAACAGGATTGATTGAATTAATCAAAAATCATTATCGATTTTTATCGGGAACGAAAACATTGTTGACCTTACTAATTAGACCCTCTAGGCCCTTATGAGTAATCTCTGCTTTACAGAAGTTAATTGAGGATAATTATGGTGTGTGAAATATTGAAAAGTTAATGAGTGAATAATAACTAATCGAAAAAATATCTATCGAGTAGATTTTTAAAATTTTTTTTGAGGACTAACTCTATATTAGATCTTTAGGACGTTTACCGTATTTACTCCCTTGACATTTTGGGAATTTCTACCTATGTTCTCAGATAGTTCTGAGAATAGATTTTTACATAAATAAAATCCTCTGTATCTGTTTATTACTAAAATCTGTTCGAGAATTGTAATGTTGATAGTTTTAAAAATTGAGCTGTACTCTACTAATCAAGATCAAAGATTTTTTATCAAGCTATTTTTCCCTTTTTGATGATGAAAAAAAACTACTTTCTGGTTTCGTATGAGACAGTTCGTCTTTCCACAGACATAAGATACTATTAATATCTTAAAATACTTACATCATGAGTAAAAAAATTCACAAATATTGTATTAAAATGACCTAATCAGAGATGTGCTTGAAAATACCTTTTGCATTTATACTTCATTTTGTATATCTTTATAATGAAAACAATTATCTAGCAGTTTGTTCAACACTTTCTCTCAAAGCAAAAGGTATAGACCACGTTAGTATTTACTCCAGGTGTTATGTTAATGGAAAGACAATCTTTGCTCAATCATAACTCGTGTAAATAAAGATTTCATACGACATTAGAACACTCATTTTAAAGATATTTTTATAGCCAAGTAGATAAGCTAGGTCATTTGGTTTTATCGGATATTCTCTAAAGGTTTTTTTATATCGTAAATTTGTTTGAGTTGATACGTCTAAGAATTTGAGTTGTAATTTTTTATATTTTCTTGATCTACTTATTGATTTCAAATTTTGTTTTTTGTCAACCATTGAGCTAGTTAGTTGTGTAGAATCGATGAATTATTATTTTTTAATTTTAAATTGAGAAAGGAAAAATTTGTAAAGAATCAAACTTTGAAAATTCAACTTTTGTACCGGCTTCCAACCAGATAACGAAAAACCAATGGTAGATTCGAAAAGAATTTTGATCAAGATATTTTTTTGTTAATTTTTAAATATCTTATTGGACAGCCTGTTAAGTCCTGAAAACATGACTAAATTTGCATTAAAAACCCCAGAAAATCGAGCTGTTTTTTATTAAGCGTCAGTTAAAGAAATTGAACTGACTCCACCTCTACACATGTCATATCGATCGGCATGGAAAATTAAATTTATCTCAGAAATTATAGGGAATTTTCAGATTTGAGAACAAAATCGGAATCAGCGCACAATTTTACACCAGTTCACTCTTTTACATAGACGTTAATTCTGAATTTTTTATGACCACCAGTGTTACAGGCTGAAAAAGTAACTTAAGCTATAATTAAAGTTGTTCACCAATTATGGGTATATATGAGGAGAGGAGGTAAAGGTCAAACTTTGAAAAGACAAGAAAAGAGGAAAATCATGAAGTCATAAAGAATTTTGAGTCAATGGAATAAAATTAATTATTTATTCATTCATTTCATTTAGCCCAAGAATGTCGTTTGCATCAATGAACATTTTGAGGAATATATCTTCTGGAATTAATGTTGTTCAGGGGCCTGGATTTAATTTACACTACCCCATACACCTGGGTCTATCCCTTTCATCAAATGATTCAAAGTAAATTATTAATCTCGGCAAGTTAGTTAGACATTGGATTAGTGTCAAATCAGGATTTTTTTCTATTTAAAGATTGTCGAACTTCATCAAGAATATCATTGTTGGTTTCTAAATTCGAAAGTTAGAAAAACATAAAAGCATTAATTTGAGTATACATTGAAAAAGCTTTGCCATTTTGGCATTCCATGTTTAATGATTCTCATAAGAGATCACAAGAAATATTAACAATAATTTTTTAGCCATTTCTTGATTAAATAATAATAATAATTTAATTATAATTAAATAATCTCTTAAAATCAAGCTTTCTAATGGTGCAATTCAAATTTTCCTAAGATACATAATAACTAGAGCTTCAAAATAGTAGCTTAAAAATCACATAAAAGTATACAAACGATAGAATAAGCTACTTTTTTTAGTATATTATATGATCTACTTAAAAGTAACGAGTTTTTTTTTTGATTATTAAGAATTATTTTATTGAAATTTTCTATTAAAAATCTTTATTAAAGTATAGCATAACGGGATTTTCAAATCTATCGGTTTTGGAGATACAAAATGCTGGAGATTTGAAAATGATATTAATTTTTCAAACTTTTCAGCTTTTTTTAAAAGTGATTCATCGATAAACTTTGCTTATTCTGATTGGTCGAAATTTCAAGAACCAATCAGATGTAGGGATTTAAATTAAACAAGGCATGGAAATTTAAGTTACTAAAAATATTTATTTAAAAGTTGAAATAGTATAATAATAAATTGTAGTTTAAAAATAGTTAATTTTAGTAGGTTATAAGTTATAATGACTCATTATAAAGTACTAAATAAAATTAAAATATTTACTAGCTCTGTCTCAGGTCTTCATCTGCTCTGGGTTCGCAGATATGCAATTTTAGTTAAAAAATTCTCTAGCAAGGTCTAGCATGGTGAGGTATCTATATTAAAAATTGAGGCGATATTCTATTTGATATTTTGAAGAAAATTAAGAAGGCCCTTTTGAAAAAAAATTACAAAATTTCTTACAAGATAGGAATTAAATAGAAGGTTCCGTATCAATCCCTTCAATAGTAAGTGTAACTAGGAGAGAGAAAATAGTTGCTAGAAACTATATATTATGATAAAACAGGCATTGAAATAATATTAGCTAGCAAAATCCAGTATTCTATTTTTATAAATCATATTGGCTAGCTAGTACGTTTTAGCTAGCTAATATCAATATTAGCTGTAACATATATATTTTTTGTGTTAGATTATAAACTCATTACAAAGTTTCGGAGAACAACAAGCGTATATTTGAGGGTCTCTTCAGACTCTACCCCGGTTAACATATAAATACTAATTATAATTATAATTTTGAAAAATCTTATCAGAAAGTCTATATGTCCTAAAAAACATGACAAAATTTTCACAAAAAACCGCCAGAAAATCGGGCAGTTATTTTATTAAGCATCAGTTAAAAAATTGAACTAACTTCACCCTTACACAAAACATATTGATCCACGCAGAATTCAAATTTTAATCCAATGGCAGAAAAATTACAGTCATCCAACGAAATTAGAGGACAATTAAACGAATTTAGTGAAGAGCAATACAAATTAGTAAACATTTGACAAAATTAGAAGAGAGTTGATCGTAATTGAAAAAGGGAGAAGACAAAAAAA
>SSNU01000188.1:201311-213456 GCA_012064415.1 Gyrodactylus bullatarudis | reverse complement strand
CCAGAAAATTATTATATATTTATGAAATTATGGAAATGATTGGAGAATGAATCCTTGGTTGATATCATACTCACCCAAAATTGTAAGTATTACGTGTATTAAAAAAATGTTATATTTATCAATTAAACAGTATACAATACGTTCATACATGCGGCTTCCAGATATTAGGCTTTCTACGGAGTTTTGATACGAATTCCATGGAGTTCTTAACTGAGTGCTAGCACAATTCGTTACTTAGTGGGGTCAAAATTTCAGTTAGCCATTTGACAATTTTATGTTGGCGGGTAGCGGACATATAAAGATTTGGTCTGTATTGAAAGCCTTGGGAAGTAATTACAATCTGCCAACTTCATTTGAAGTTGGTTTTATTTTTCTCGCTGTTGCCTAATCGATATACCCTGCCAAATGTATAAAGTCAACCTTTTTAGCTCAGGCGATTTTAAACCCTTTGTTTCTTCTTAGAGCTTTAGCTACGTCAGTAGGTCGAAATCTCTTTGAATCAGAGAGTATGAGTTTGCCCTCCTTTACATAGTCTATTTTAGGTATAAGAGCTATTCCACTTCCTTTGTCCAGATGACAAAGTAAAATGTCTAGATCCTTTCTTAATTCACTGAGGGCATTGTAATGGCTCCTTGTTAAATATGGAAAGTCATTATTCTCCTGCTTATACTGTTGCCAAGCATCTCTCGTCAATTTATCAAAAAGGGTTCTGGTATCTTGTGAACTAGCAGTTAAATCCTTCGTTCTGACGAGAAACGTTTCAAACCCAAAGTCTGTTTCAACCTGCATTCTGGTTCTGTTACGAATGCAAAATTTGGGACTGACACTTAAGTGTTGTTCTTAAACAAGATACCGATTTCTATTGATCGTATGATAGAAATTTTTTTGCTTTTTGAAATTTACTTCAATTCATCACTGTATCTTAAGCAATAAGCAAGATAAAAAAACTCTATTATATGAAGTTCAAAAAAATTTTTTGCACCATTCGATAGACAATCCATGATATTACCGAATATAATTAAGAAACTGTAATAGGAATAAGAATTATTCCAAATAGAAAACAAAATTATGAGGTATGAAATTTTTGATGATAAAATATGAAAGAAATCATCGAAAAGCTAAAATCATGGTAAAGAGAATATTTGTATATGGGCTTTCAATAGAGTATATCATGCTAAACAGAATATTTTTGAAAAGTAATGATTTTTAGTTATTAAGTTTGGGGTCCATTGTTTCCTTGTTCGTTCTGGTGGATTTTTTTTGTCATTCAATATCTTTTTAATTTCTCTGATATAAATATTCTTCTTGATTAGAGCTAGGCCGATAGCTTTGTCCAAATTTGTTACAATGATGTTTTCTTTTCTTTGAAGTCTGTTAATGGTTGTTATATGACTTTTCTGGAGGAAGGGGAATTCGATTATCTCTTTCGTAAAATCTGAAACTTCTTTTATATCAATAAATTTTACCGTAGAATTACAAAACTTTACATTTCTACAAAAAGATTTAAAGCCCTATGAGCCTAAAATCCAGTCTCTACTCTTAGGATGAATATTTCACCAAAATTATAAGACCTCGCAAAAATTATCATTGATGGAGTTTCAAATAAAATTCCAAATACTAATTTACTCATTGACCTCTCAAATTCTTTTCTTACACATTACGTCATGAATTTAAAATTTTCTTCTTCATTATATGGATAGTCGAGCCCTGATTTTTTCACCAAATAAATGAAAATGTTCATCACTTATCCCATATTGGTTTGATATCAGGAGATCCTAAAGAGGTGTTAACAGTTATTCAAAAGATGCTAAATGCTTGGATAATAAAGAATAATTCAAAACATTGGTCTGATGGTATTCTTCTTGTTCAAATGCCCAAAAATACCTCGTTACATGCTGGAATAAAAACAGCAACCTATAATGCTCTGTCGGTCGAAATATGAACTTTGGATCTCCAGAAATTTTCGAGCTTTACCAAGATATACCAGAAGATCAAAATTCAAAAGTTTTGAAGACCTGAATCCGGATTAACTTTTTAAGATAAACGAGAAAATAACCGATGAAAGAAAAAATGCTCATTATAATCTTATAAAACAGGCTGAGAGAATGATTCAGACGACAAAAATAATATCACAGGCACCCAATATAGGAGACGTCGATAGAGGAAGAGGAGATTCTCTTTATTCGCTTGGAATTGTATCGAAGAAATCTGAAAAGGACTTTTATCAAATAGGAACTAAAAGCGGGATCAATAATGAATGGTTTTCTAGCAATCGTTTTGAATTATTAGGTTGCGAGAAAAGTAATGGGACTGAATGTAAAATAAACATATTTTTCTTATAAAAACAATATGTCATCAATGAAAATAGTTTCCTGAAGGGTTTAGGCATTTCTCCCAACGAATTGGCAGTTGTTTTATACCATCTGCATAAAATTCTTCAGTTTTTGAGCTAAAATACTCCTCAGGTCCCATTTTGACCTCCTCTTTTGATCTGAAATGTTTGCCCTTCAGGAAATACTCTGAAAAGGTGGAATGACCTGAAAAGGTGGAAATCAGATGGAGAGAGATCTGGATGGTCAATGAGATCAGAGTTTTCTTCTTTAAAAAAAATTTTAACCCTCTTTTCCGAGATGAGGTCTGGCATTGCCTCGAAGAAAAGTCATAAAAGTCAAATAAATTCACGAAAATCTCCTCTCGTAAGACTCGACAAACTGTATGGTCGGACATATTCAATTGAAAAAGCTCTAGGGGATAGATGACAATCTGATTCGACAGCAGCAATGATTTCATCACGATTGATCTCTGAAGGTCAAACTGATCTTGCTTCATCATCAAAATCCATCTTTCCATTCTTTAGTGTAGAATGCCATCTGAATACACTAGAACGTTTGATTCGATCTCCAAAACAGAATTGAGCTTTTATTCAGGATCAAAAAGCATTGAGATTGCCAACTTTTAAAGAAATTCAAGCAGTCCAGTAACATCATCTCGAGCTGACAATATGAATGATACGAAAACGACTTTCTCCTATGGCTTATCACATAATTGCTCTGATTTTTTTCAAGTTAACTTAAGCAATAACAATAATCTACCCTCTTCAAATCTTATTATTTTAGCCAAACTTAGAAAATGAAAAAAAATTGTAAGGCCTGAATTATCGGTCTTTTATATAATACAATAATAAATGTTCATCAATGTAAAATAAATCTGAACTCCTTTCTCTAATATATCCTATATATAATAATATAGTGGTCGACAGAAAAAAGTATCCAGTCTAAATTCTTATTAACTTCTATATATGAACTCCTAATGAAAGAAACTATACATCAGAACGGTAATATTGCTGAAAGTCATAAGGTCATATTATTGCTCGATTCTAGACTCATAAGGAAGGTTTGAGAACAAGCAAATAATAAGTGATAAACGTTTTATTTCGCCGGGTCTATTCAGACTTAATCCTGGACTACATTTATATAGTGTTACATTGCTCATTTTTCTGCCCTTCCATTGGTTCAAATGTAGCTGCCCAGGGAGGGGAACGTATTAGTAATCCTGTTTCCATGGGGTTTTATTTAATGAATCTGTCCCGGCCTGTGATGCCTAAGTTCGAGGCTATCATTTTTTGTACACACAAATTTGGCTTCAGTTTCGAAATGAAATGGCTTTCCGCGCACGTCAAATCGTTCTCCATCGAAAAGCGTTGGTCAACTTGGTAGAGAATTGAGAAGTTTCCTTCGTCCGCTACTCAAAGTTGAGTGTAGAGGAGAATATTCTTGCTCTAAACTTGCTAAAGGACGGTATGAGGATGCGACAAGCTGCCAAGAAAATTGGATGCACCTATTGCTTAATATGCTCATAACCTAATCTGAAATCCCCGGAAAAAATAAGAAAATCAAGGTCGGAAAATTTCAATATCTAATTTACAAGGGAAAAAAATAAAATTTCTTGCAACTAAGAAAAAATTTTCTGCCTCGCAGATAAAATCTGAGCTCAAATTGCCACTTTGTACAAGAACAATACAGCGTTACCTGAAAAAAATTCCTGAAATCTTTTGGGGAAGAAACACTCCTAACCTGAGTGAGCCAGACAAGATAGTTAGGAAAGACTGGACATCAAAAAGAATAATTGAAAATCAGGACTGGTCTAGGACTATTTTCTCAGATGAGAAAATATTCAATTTGGAGGGTCCAGATGGTCTCACTTCTTGCTGGATAAATAAATAATTGCCTAGTTAGTAATGATTGAGGAAGAAATATTGCCAAACCTTGTGTTAAATCTACTGTCTATCGAAAAATTGAGCAAGATTTCAAACCTTACTTTGTATCAGATGAGGATTTAATTTTTTGTTTGTTTCATAAACTTGATAATTCATATAAAGATAGACAGAGTGGAAGCTGTTCATAGATGTTAACATTACACAATGCCCAGCTCAGTTTATATAAAATATAATACCGTGCGCATGTATGCCTGTAAACTCTAGGGATATATTCGAAACTTTGAGGGCTCATAACTTTTCGCTGGAATTACCTACAAAACTGAAACTTACATATTCTTAATCAGCTCGACAAGACGAATAAACTGGCTCATTTTTTAAACTAGTAAAAAATTTCTTTCCTGGGCAAAGTTATCAAATTTTAAAGCCTAAAATATATCAAACATGCACACGCACCAGGTTACATGTAATTTTTAAAATTTTTTTTCATTTTTTAACTCACATCTGTAACATAGATTATTATCCCCGCCCTATATCCCTGTGTCGCATTTCTTATTTAAATGGATTAATGAGGGCTCAGTGTTTTCAGAGAGAGAATTATACATGTCACAGATGTCACTTACACGATGAAGGGTGATTACAATTAACCTGTTGCGTGTGTATGTTTGGTATATTTTTTAACTTAACCTTAAAAATCTTGGTTAGGAATTTCTGACAAAAATAAAACTTGCATATTCAGAATCAACTCTAAAAAATGAACAAATTCGTATGAATTTTATCCCTAAAATTTTCTTCTTCCTCGAACCAAATGGTAACATTTGACCACCTCCATTAAAATAAATATTCTATCAACATTGATTGTTTAGTTTAATCTGATTACTTAGCTTTTATTTAAACCCAATATCGTCCGTGTATATCATTTAATAAATAAGGGTTTTTAATTGAAAACGAAATGATAAAATCAAGTTTATTTTCCATCTAGGCATTTATTTTCAAGATATGTTTGAATTCATAAATTCCATCAATTTTAATCGAATGTGATTTTCAGCTTTTATGGTTAAACTTTTACTATTGACCATTATTGTGCATATATAAATACCACTAAGATATGATTGGATATCGAATACTGAAATAATTTCACTGTTATTCTTCTTAGAAAGAATAATTTTGTCTCTAGAAAATTCGACTTTCTCTATTCTGTCAAATGTATTTTTATTATCGTCATAGAGTATAATTTCATTTCTCCGCGGGGCTTCAAAATAATGATATGATAATATATATTTCACATTCATATATTAATTATTTTAGATTTCAGCCAATTATCAGGTTGACTTTACTTAAGAGTTCCTCTATCAAGTCAAGGATTATAATTATTTAAGACAATATAGGTACCAATCGAGAGAAAAAAAAAATCTTTTTTTTTACATAATTTCTTTGGAAAAATTATAAGCATGATTATCTCAGACCTCAAATATTATCGCATATGATTTTTGATAGTGTAAGCAGTAAAATCTTTCACTTTATAGATCGAATATACAGGTAAAGTACCCGTTTTCTATCCCACTCTGTCCAAATCGTTTTTTACATCTCGGTTATATACCTAAACCATGATTTTTCTCGACCAATGAGAGTACAGGGAACATTCAACCAATGAAATTCAAGCACATTGAATTTCTGATTTTTAAGTAGGATTCCTGTTGTGTTTCACATAAATAGCCTTAAATAATATTTCTTCGAAAATATTTTAATGTAAAAGATTTAGTTATATAAAGATATATCGTTTGGTATGCTTTTCAGAATTCTAGCTTCAGAAATAAGAAAGTTAAGAAAATCCACGTTTTGAACTATAAAATTAGTACCATGCAGAATTACAAGTTTAGCCCTTTCCTAGAATTTCATAATTAAATATTATTCCAGGTCAAAACTAGACTGTTTTAAAGTTGGATGCGTCCAAATTTAAATTTCTAATTAATATTGAGAAAAGTCTTATTTCTAATTTTCCTAACCCATTCCTAAAAAGGGGAGGAGTGGTGATTACACTATTTGCTTAAGTTAGAAATCACAGTGTCAGACCCCTGTTTCATTTTTACAGTGAGAGACCCCTCTCTGATTTTAACAATGAGATCCCTACGAATATGATCACTCGTTTTCATTCATACGAAGAATAATTATCAACATGTTGCGTAGTCTATTTGGTTAGAAACCTAAATATTTTCTATGCTATAAAATTAGTCAAAATGAATGTGAATAAAAACTTTTTGTATTATTAATTACAAGTTAGATTTATTATTCATCAAAATCGTAAACACTAGAATTATGTAACGGCTTACCAATTCTTGTCATTTTCCAAAGCATCGTCAATTGAATTAAATTCTTCGAACCATTCAAGTTTAGTATCCTTGAAAAAGAAAGGATTTCTTGAAGAGGTGAAATCATCAAGCTTCTTAACTAGGGATAAAGCTTTTCGAGCCTTTTATTATCAAGACGATGATTTAGTACACTGTTCTGATGTCCTTGGATTAATGAATAAACTGGAAATATCGTACAAAAAAGAGGAATGGAGACTGTTTATTGATGCTTCTAGCTCAGGCCTCAAGTTCACACTACACGATTTCATAAATCAAATCAGACCTTTAATATTAGGTTACCCAAGAGTTCTCAAAAAGAAATATGAAGTATTCAAATTTCTTTGACAAAGTCGGATACGACCAGTACAAGTGGAATATCATTGGGGATTTTAAAGCCATTAATGTTATTAATGGACTCCAACAATGCTCCTGTAAATACCTGTGTATATTCTGTTTATGGGACTCTAAAAGTCACACGAACCATGCTGATCAAATTCACTGGCCTATACGACAAGACGTCTTCGAATTCAACAAAATGCATGATAACCCAATTGAAAGAAACAGAGTTATTCTTCCTCCTCTTCATATCTAGCTAGGGCTTGCAATCCAGTTCATCAAAAATATAAAAGACAAGTCTCGGATCAAGGCAATATTCCCAAAAATATCAGACGCCAAAATCGAGAATGGAGTCGTTACTGGTCCTGAAGTTAATAAAAACTTTTGAAAGACAAAGATTTCACCAGATTCCAGACAAATGTGGAGAAAAAAGTGTAGAAGTCTCTTTGTACACCATGCCAAAACTATTTGGAAATCACAAAAGTCCAAATAATAAAATTCTTGTGAGAGAGACAATCGTTAATTTCCTTTATATTTATGCAGTATTTCAATTAAAAATATGAACCAATAAGAAGAACCAAAAATGTGCAAGAGCAAATTGAAAAATGAGGGTCGAAGAACAGATAGAACCACTTTAAATATATCAACCTAGAGAAATTTTCTATACTATTAATAGTAGTTATTGGGGGTTGAGGTGGCCACTTACAAAGTGAAATAAAAAAGTCATAAAATCACTCATGCGTATGATAGGCACATCAATGCAAAGCTAAAAGATAGCTTAGTAATAATAGTGGCTGATTCAAGTATATTTAGACTGTAAATCTAAAAATTATGATATTATTTTTCAATTGCTAAAATGACAATATTTTTTATGCAGCTTGACTTCTAATTCCAACTTCATTTTTTACGTAAGAATACACCAAGAGTAGAGTGAAATATTTTATTTATACCCCTTAGCCCTTTAAGACCCAGAAGAATATTTTTCATGGGAAAATTCAAAAATTAATTTGAGCGAATATGACGCTGTTTTTATCACATTTCTAGTTTAGAAGTTATGAGATGTACCGTATATGGGACAGTGGAACTTCGTTAATCATACTTTCTTGTAAGTGACTAATAGAATGAGTGTGTATCATGACAATATTTTTATTTTTTATGAAGCGATTCGAAACAATTTCGGTAAGCTACAAACCATAATTTGAAACCATATTTCTTGCAGTAAACTTCCGTTTTCATTAAACGACCTCGATCCGTATCTCCGGGCCAGTGACTCACACTGTCATCGTCGACAGGAATTGGTTAGATGTTTCTCTTCGGTAACTGATTCATTCCTCTCTAAACAGCCTCGGTCTTGGAAGCTATAAGACCCATTGCGAGTTTAACCAAAAATTTCATGAATCATGATAGATTTCGGATCTACCCCACTTTTTATCATACTTTATAGGTGATGTTAGCATTCATTGTAGCACTCATAATGGTTTTCTAAAAGATATATAGGTTCCATTTCATTGACTTGTATGATAGCCTATATCTAGCAGTTAGCGAATCATGGACGTCAACTCCATTCATATATTTAATATGAGCAGAAATTGTCTGGGGCTTCAGGATAGTTGTGAATTTCTTCTCTTTCTTATTATAAGAATTAGTTTTGACCAGAGATTCGACCGGAATATGAAGAACTTAACGTCCCAAGAGGATTCTCATTGGTCTATTTAGTATCATGGAAACAATTCAGGGTTCCTTGGAGTTCCATCGGGTCATATTAGGGACAGGTAAACAATCCCCAATGTCAATAAGTGATATTGACTCTTCAACCATGTTTTATTTCGGCACCGCCATCCTATCTCTAAGCTCCTCAAAAAACATATAAAAAGTCTAGTTCATCAAATTTGAAAAATTCAACTTTGACCAACTTTAAGAGTGAATATATTTTTTCCTGTGGTCTAAAATTCTCAATTTATACTGTTTTCAGATTTTCAAAAAATATTTTTCTAAAGTTAATAATAAGGTTTCTATTGATAAATAATTAACCTGTCCCATATATGACCCGCTGGGTCTTAATGGGTTAAAATACACGTAAACCCGAAAAAGGGACAGAGAGGAAAGTACACCTCCACTCCCTGCAAGTTTTGCTTGCGGATTTATAACCTCAATTATTCAGGCTTAAGTGTTCTTGAATTGAATTTGGAAAAGAGAAATTATGTAAAGCCAACAAAGCAAAGGCCAAGTCAAAAGCTCCAGGATCTTTCCAGTCCCCCTCAAAAGATAATGAGAACAAAAGTGGAAGTGGATAGAAAAATTACAGATTTCTACAGTTCCACACAATAAATTGTTGATTTACTTTGAAATGAACTTTTTGTCACAAACTATTATTCAGATTATTAGTGTAATTTAAAAAACTCTGGTTATTCAAGTAATTAACAGTGAATCAAATTTTCTATGAGATTCGATCAACCCTGGAAACAGGAATTAACCAACCAAAGTTAAAAAACACTTCAACCAATGATTATTAAATTTTATTTTAACCAAAAACGTATTTATATGGATTGTGTCACACTGATGAGTATGCCCGAAATAAAGGCTTTGTTCTTGAAACAACTCGATTCATAGAATATTGAATCATTTTCAAAAAATCGAAATTTTACCTTTTCTTGATCCTGAGGTTAATCCTTAGACCATTTTAAGCAAATTTGATTTTGATTCTAAAAACATCATTTGACCACCATCTCTCAAAGCAAAGAACGTGTATCTTCGATGTAATTCTTATTTACTCACTTATTGCTAATACGAAATCACTGAAATTTTCATAAAGTAATGACCATTGAAGCACAGTATCTTTCGATTTTTTCAAGATATGGCTAATATAAATTTGCTGATCAGTTTCACTACTTGACAACATTAATTTATTAACATTAGCAGTAGTCAAATCTATTTCACAAACCGTTTCTGATTCGTAGTAAAATCTAGCTTTACGTCCGAAGACTTCGATTGAATTGAAATCAATTTTGTCAATTTGACCTTTACTGCAAATTTTGGATAAGAGAGCTAAAATAAAATAAAAATAGATCAATTATATGAAAAAAGGATTGTTATCGAATGTATTTTTATTAAGTGTATACAGGTAAAGGCTCTGTAAAGTGACGAGAGTTGTGTGAATGTGCATATATACATTACTTATATACCATTTCTACCCCAAATCTCATAAATAATAGACCAATAGAAATTGAGTATTTGTCGGTTAATCAGAATCGAGCAACATTCCTCCTACAATTTTCCCAAGGTCCCAAATATATTTTGCTACCAGAATCTTAAATTTTTCAATTGGTTGATGAAATTTTCGTACGGCTTTTCATTTTCATAAACCTTTTGAGCTAGATGTCCCCATAAATTTTCTATAGGATTCTTTCAGGGCCTCGAGCAGGCCAATCAATAAAATCACTATCATATCTATTCAGTCATTCAATTGTTGACTTGGACTTGTTGAAAAACCAGATTACTATTCTTCATCTCATTTTTAAATGGAGCAATAGCATTATTCAAGACATTCTGGTACATTTCTGAATTCATTTTTCCTTCAAAAATTACTAGAGGTAAGGTTCCTCCAGAGTATATTGCTCCCCATACCATAACTGAGCCTCCATTGTGAGCTCTTTTGAGTCTATCATCTTTTTTGAATCATCTTTATTTCGTAAATGCATTGTTAAAAATAACTTGAAAAATTTAGATTGAATAAGTAAGCGTAATGTTTTTTCAACCACTATATATTATTATATATATATTATAGTAAAAATAATTTTCTTATAATCATAAACATGAAAAGTTGTTAAAATATGTGGTTGAACATTGAAATAGGAAGTGATAATTTTTAACAGATGAAGAAATTTACTAATTTTTCGTTCCACAAAATTTCCAACTAATCTACTAATTTCACCATTTGTCATTAATACTTTGTATTTAATACCTTCTTTAAGCATGATAAAGCTCTTCGTTGAATGCATCTGATTAGTATATATCGGTGAATATGCATCCACGAGTATCTTCTGTTTAGATGTATTGTAATATATTTCAAATTTATTACCCTTGAATTCGATTTCATTTCCAATTTTCATGATTTGCTTATAATCGTATTCGTACTCAAATAGAGTATTCTTGGAAAAATCTGAAAATAATAGTATTAAGATGTAATGAGATGGGTTTTTGTGTCCTCTATGATCCGAGCAAACGTTGAGAGCATTTTAATGAATAAGAAAGATGCCGAATATTTGAGGAATAGCGCTTTTATTTCGGGCATACTCTTCAGCCTCTTACATGCCATATATATATAAAATATTACAAAACAACTAAAAAAAAGGTTAGGATGAATCTGATTGGCTCTCATTTTTTGCTTGGGTTGAGAATGGTTTTTATATTATCTCTTCTTTCACAGTTTATGACTCATGAAAGATGAGTGTAGGTATCTTTTGATCTATCACCCACCTTTTGGTGGGTTCAAATTTTATGCAATATATCTTGTGAGTATTCGTACTCTAAGTATATGTATTCAAGATGTACTAATTTTATATACAACATGTAATGTTGATTGTTCTTTACATAATATACAATTTAAATTTGAATGAAGAAAACTATCTTGGGGTGTTATCTATTGGGTTGAATGAAAGTACTTGGTAATTTTATTGTTTTCTCTATCTGCATCTAAAGTTCTGGTCCTTTTCCTTTTTCCTTCAGGTTGAGATGTGGTCACCATAGGTTCTTTTTCTCTATTTCTGGTGGTTGGCCAAGTGAGAGATAGAGTTTTTGTTATTTTCTTTTGTTGGGTTTTCCTTTTTAATGAAGAAAGCTTCTGCTGTTTTCAAGGTTTTTGCGTTTTTCTCGTTTTGTCTGTAGAGGATATAACAGTTTGAAGGGGAAACCTTTTTTTCGCATACCTTGATATGTTCTCTGATCGCTGTGTTTCCTGTGTACAGATGTTCATTGACTCTATCTTCCAGTCTCCTGGTAGTGTGGCCTATGTACTCTGTCTTACAAGGACATTTGAATTTAAATAAATAAGAAAGGATGCCGAGAAAATTTTTGAGGAATAAGCGCTTTATTTCAGGCATACTCTTCAGCCTCTTACAGGCCAAATATATAGTAAAAAACAAAGAAAAATATAAATAAATCTGATTGGCTCTCATAATGATCAGGGTTGGAGGGCATTTGCATTGTCTGTCGAGTTATCACATTGTCATAATTGTATGGCTTTTGAGAT